>JARKHS020026658.1:77500-258119 GCA_030143305.2 Amblyomma americanum | reverse complement strand
CATGCGTACTACGCAATAGTGTACGCGCTATTCTTACACACTCAAGACACTACATTTCAGTATTTTGCCTAAAAGTAATAGTACGCGCGCTGCTGAAATGCTGGTAACATATATACTGCTCACCCATTTGTGTAAGCGATCATTATCTCTCCACGTTGTGAAATAAAAATGCATTCACGGTGTTCTACCTAACATTTTGGCGTCAAAAGATAACATCTATTTAGCAACTCAGATACGGCGATGAAACACATCATGTCTTTTGTTTACACCGCATGGGCAGGTTGTACTAATGTCGGTTTGATAGATCTTTGAAGCTTGGCGAAAGCTACATGCAGTACACGTGACGGCATAGAACGACGACCACGTTTCATTAAACTCTTGAGTCCGCACGTGCGTATATTTACTTAGCCTGCTCTGTTTCTGGCTGCGTTCTTCCAAAGGACTCGAAATGCTCCCCGGAGTTACCTACATGTACCGAAACACCGTCCAAAAAAGAGGGCACGAAAGGAAGAGTGTCTTGATGGCACTATGTCCAACAGAATCTTGGCACGGGTTGGGATACATACTTTTTTTGTTATTTCTTTCGTCCCAGCATTATATTTTACTAACAGCGTCAGAAACACTCCAACAGCTGGTGCTCTGAATAACGTGGTATAAATTACACAATACATAAAAAGCAGTGTGGGCCAGCGATTCAGGAGAAGGATGAGCTGCAGCCAAGAATGCAAGCTCTATTACGGCGGTGCTAGCAGCGTCTTCTGGCTAGGTCAACCCTGTCGCGTCAATGAAGAATACGCAAAGGAATCCCGATCAATGGCGAATGTATCAGCTACCGCACCGGAGAGCGGATCAGTGCTTTCGGCTGGCGAGCCACGATGGGAAGAGGAATGTGACCGGTTGATGTGAACGGAAGGGCTCTGTACTGGCTTAGAGCACCGGTGACACATGCGGCACGTCCTCTGGGCGCATCTATGTGAGGAACGCGCGAATGGCCTCAGCTCTTCCAACAATGCAGCCTGTCTTGAACGATCGCATGGTGATGAAAGGCAAATTATCCGTGACCATCGAAGCCTTTATGCAAGAAAAGAAAGAAAAGAGCCAGGGGTTGTGGCAGGACTTTTTCGTGAACATGATTTCACTTAGGAAATTAAACCAGCCAAAAAGAAGCACACAGTAAAACAGAAAATTGGAAAGAGGCTCTTTCCTATCTTCCCAGTTTTTTTGGCCGGTTTAATTTCCTAATGCAACCCACCAAACTAGCTTAATGACATGTTTTAAATGATTTCAGTAGTAAGTGGTTCGAATAAAGTAAAAGCCGGTCCTGACGTATTTTTTTACTGTTATGTTAAAGGTCTCTACTGAAGTAGCACTTACTGCAGAGTTGTTTGCTCAGTTAGAATGTCACGATGAGCTTGCAGGTCACTTAAGTTTGGTTTGCCGACTGTGACTGCAACAATAAGCAACATGGCTAGTACATTAGTCGTAAAAAGAAAAGGATTTATTGTTCGCACTGACTGGAAATTGTAATAAAGGTTGTTGTTCTGGTTGTTTCGTATTTTAAAAGGCGTGAGATATTTGCGCCAGGTGCTACAAACGCTTGTTGACAAGCTGACACAAATGATACCCACAAGTGAGGTTTATTTGTTCCTTAGATCCAATACTGGTTTGAAGTATTCGGGTTTCGAAGGCTTGCACTCTTTCCGCGATCAACACTGTTGCAAGGCGGGTCACTCTTGGAGGTTGAACAATGTAAGGTTATGAGAGAAAGAGGTAAACAAAAAAAAAATCTCTTCCGCCCTTTGGGTATCTCGCTGACTGAACAACTGCTTCTCGACCAACGTACGCGGGGCCAACGTGGGAAACATTTTAGTGGTTACTTTCGGGCTATTTCTCAACTCTTCTTGCGTGAAGAATGGATGATCATAGGCAAACAGTACTGTATATCTGCTTGGGTTCTGAAGGATCTTCAAGTGCTTCGCACGCAGGTAGCTTTCGCCTTATATATTTGCAGCAAACGAGCAACACTTTCAAGTTTAACAAGGGTGATGATATCCAGAATTATCCAAACTCACAATGCTGAATTGCTGTGTCCAAGTTCATAACTTGCTCTTTTATTATGTGATTAAGTTAATTACGTGGTAAGAAGTCGTAATGTGTGATCAATTACTTAAAGAACTCTGATGTAGTGCCTGCTCAATTTCAAACACTCAAAGGTATCGTGATGCAATCGTATTTTTTCTATCGTCACCACGTTTGTCATTTAGCGGCTATGCATTTTTTTCAGAAATGAACAAAAACAAGTGTAAAATTTTGAAGTCCTCAAAAGATATATATAAGATTTCTTTTTCTTAGGAAGCAGATCATTTATGCATACATAAACGGTAGCGACAGAATACCAGCTGATTTAAAAATCATTCTAAATTCTCATTGCTTGTAATCGCATTATCCGATAATGCAGCAGGCCGGTACTAGGTGCCGCAGTCGCTTTAAGCCTTCCGCAATAACTTACCAGCAAGCATGGTATCCTGTCAAACCCCTGATTATTTCGCTAATGATGGATAATAAATAATAAATGAAGCACACTTTTTCACCTTTTTTTTTCACGCAGCCACCCGTCGCAGTTTTAGTATTCTCCGGCTTAATTCTTCGCTGCTAGTTTAAGGGCAACCAGGGTATGTTCGGTTCTTTCCCCTCTTTCTACGCATCGTGAAAAAAGTAGCAGAAACACTGTTTCGAAAATTCACTGTTCTTTCTCGCGCCCTTCATCCGTAGCTAGAAGACGTGTGCGCGCGAACACACAAACGAAAGAATGCCGTAACTCAAATGCGCGCACACACAGAAAAACACCACAAATAAAGACAGCTGCTTAAAATGTCGCGAGCAATGCAGCTGGAAGCAATACAGAAGGAATAAAACGTATCAAGAAGAGTCTGCCTTCAAAGCAGATTGAGGTGAACTTTGCCTGGCGTCGATTTGTTGGCATCGAAACAAAGTTGTCGGGGCGAAATGCACCGCCATTCCTAGAGTGGCAAAAGGAGTAGGAAGGAGGAGGTGGTGCCGCCACTGATTACAGGAGTCAGTCGATCTGCTTTTACGCACACGTGCACGGAGACGACTGCGTACCTTGCATCAGAGAGACAGTAAGAAGAGAACATGGCTTTCCGGCCATGGTCTCTAGTTTTTAGGTACATGCTTGGTACCGTCGTTAGCAGATTGGAAGCTTCCAGGTTCAGCGATCACAACAGATAGTTCTTATTCTTTACCTGTTACTTCGTAAGCAAGCGCAGAATTATTAGCGTAGAATATTTGAACGGACGCCGTGTAAAACAACGAAATGTGAGTGAGGCAAAAAAAAATGCGGGACGGGATGTGAATTATAGTGTTAAAATAATTAGTTGGAGTGTTATTAATGGTTGAAAGGCACACATAACAACTCTGCTTTGAAAATTTTTTTCAGTGCTTCAATGCAAAGCATTAAATGTGGCGTTTAAATCTGCAATACGTACACGAACAGTAACCTGTGAAACACATTTGAAGGAAGCAAAGAGTCTCCGAAACAAAGAAGAATATTTGAATGCTTATATCTTTCTTTATAATCTGTGGTATTATTCAGTGGGAAGTTAATATTGTAGATATTTACTGCTGAAAGGTAATCGATTAGAAAACTGAAGAAAAATAACCACATGTATGCCGGTGGGATCCGAACCCACGACCTCGTAATTTCGCATCCGGTGCTCTACCAACTCAGCTACCAACTCGGCCTTCAAATCCGCTTTTTGGTGTATTTAAGTTGCGTGGAACCTAACCTTGAGAGTGTTCACGAGCGCCACCCTAATCTATGGCGGCGGATGTTGTCTGTCCAGTATTACTGCGGGGGCCATGTGGAACGTTATCTAACGATAAAGGCGGAAAGTTAGTAAGGAACCACCTTATGGTACATGTGCATCAAGACTGCCAGAACCGAAGCCCTCGTTGAGCTATTGGACATGCAAGGAAAGGCAAATAACGGGCTCTTATGACACGCACAAACTGAGTAGATGAAGCGCACATAAACACAGCACACACGTAAGAAATAGCACAAGACAGGCGCCTATCTCGTGTTATTCTTTACCTGTGTGCTGCGTTTTTGTACGCTTCATCTACTCAAGCTATGCACACACTTGCCCCAGAACGTGTTCTACTGCGACACGCACAACCTAAGAAAAAAAAATTGACTGGCCGTTCCGGACCTAAACCAGGTCTTTATTGTGCCTTTTTGCAAAATCGCTAGAACTATTATTTAATATTTTCGTTCAAGATTGTTTGACAGAAAATGCGGCTATGAGAAAAGGATTGCACATTGATAGGATTTGTCAGTTTGGTACAGTTTGCCAGCTCCATAGCAGCTGCGATGTTTTAAGACTGCCAAATCGATCTGTGAGTGAGTATCGTTACGCAGTACTAGCCGCGGCGGCAAATGTTTGTTGCGAGGATATCAGAGCTTATACGCTTGCTGTGTTCCATCGAGTGGATGACCTCGCGCGTCTCAGGAGGCATTACATGTAAAAAGTTAGGTGTTGTCAGACAACACTTTTGGTGTTAGAGAAACTTAAATGTCTGATAGCATAAAATATGCAACTTTTTGCACTGCCATAAATATAACACTAGCAAGAATGTAAGTCAGCGATAGCTGATCTTCAGATTTAAGTGTAGAATCGTGGATTTCAGCCTTGCAATGAAACAATTTTGCGCAAGAAAATAGCGCGGAAAAAACACCATCACCTTTAATCTTAAGAAAAACTTAAACAGCGACTTTTTCCCAAACTTGCCTTGCGAGGTCTTTAGAAAGATGACACGCACAACAGACTCATTTACGCCAAGGCGAATAATTCGAAGTCTGATTCATGAAGTGCGCTTTCAAAACAAAAACTTTCACGGAGCCAGGTTGTCCGCTATGCGCACGTATCATTTGTAACAATCTCAGCGTTGTTAAAAAGAACACGACAATAAATTCCATTGTCTATTGCGCGTCTACAATTGTCCGGAGATTTCTTAGTCGATTTGTGTTTCAGCGTTCTGAAGTTAATGCAGTAAGCAGTCAAGCTCTCCACAGCTACTCTGTTCGGCAATTCAGCCCTTCAATAAAAATTTCATTACATGAGGTGATTTAATTCTTTCAGAAGTACTTGCTGTTGGGCTAGTTGGTTCATCATAAAGTTGAATTGCGCAAGGGAACGAACACAGGAACACACAGAAACAGAAAGGCGCTCTTTCTCTCTCTGTGTGTTCCTGTGTTCGTTCCCTTGCGCCATTCAACTCTAATTCCTTCCGTGCCAATTCTTGTAAATTTTATCTTTTTTGACAGGTTAGTTTGAGAACTGCTCCTTCAAGAACTGATCTAAGCCAAATTCTGAAGTTTGTTGTATCAGACAGCGCATGCTTATCTATGCTGCGCTCTCTAGGCTGTTTTTTATACCACGCATTAAGATACACGCACGGACACGCACCAGTGAATGCATCACCAAGCGCCTACCAACCCCTTTTCAAAAGCAATACATAAGCGTGCCTTTCAACCTTTTCTTCGTACACCGCGTACTGACATGCGATTGCAGTTACCCAAAGCACAAGGGCAAGTACAGAGCCAAATGAGCAAAGCAAAAGATTTTCGTGTCGCTTTGTGCTGCCTTTTCTTCTCCTTATGGCCCGTGGATACTGGAATAGAGCTTGAAAGTGCTTGAAACGCACTTTCAATAGCGCTTGATACACCCACTGCAGAAAAGGCGGTGTGGAAGCAAGTTTGTTTAGGAACAGCAGAAACTTTTCATTCATCTTTGTTCCTTTCAACTGGTGAACCAAATGGAAGCACATTTCTTTCCCGTCACGATCCTGCCAATACATTTCACTTCTGCACTGTATTTTAGAGGTTTGTATTGAAAACAAACCGTGCCAAACCAGAATGATAACATGATAGATGCCATGGAGTGAGGCTCCGTAGCCGAAAATTCTCTGAATTAGTTACAAAAAGGCCCTTTTCTGGCCCATTTGCCGGCAGCAGCTTGATAAACTCCGGAAATTTAGTGAAAGTGGAATAAGTTCGGTTCCTTAAGTTCCCTGAAACTTCTCAAAAATTCTTTTTTCCCAAAATTTTACTCCTCAGAGTACCTGAGAAGGTGGAATTTCCCGAATTCAATATCGCTAATACCATGCAAAGTGCTCGAAGAGCGAATATAAAAGCCGCCCATTATAAACACCCTTAATAAAACTTGATCTTCAAAGTGAAGCAGATACGCACAGCAAGGCTGTTTGTCGGCTAGTGGTGCAGGTGAAAACTTCCTAAATTGTCATTCGCTACGAATAAGGGAAGGGTCAGGGAACCGTCTCTATCACTTTGCAACCACGAAACGGAATTTTCGGAGGGTGCCTTTGCGGAGTTTTAGGTTTTGATCAATGTTGATAAGTTCGGTTTTTTAACGTAGTCTTGGCAAGAAAGGTATGAATGTATGCAAGTGCGCAATAAAATTTTACTGAAAGTCAGCACTAGTGTTGTTTGGTTTTTTGTTTGTTCACGTAGTTCGCAATGTTATACTATGACTAAGCGAACAACATGACGTTTTTGGGGCTGTTACTGAACTGTGAACAGTTAAGTAAAAATGAATGTGACATTTGTGCATTCTTTCGCCCTTTCAGCACTTCCGAATGCGAAGACCAAAGCTGAAGAGAGCATATGCCAGGCAGCAAAAACATTTTGCCGCTATTACCGCAGTCTCAAGGCTGTTAATCTACCAGCCATCTGCAGCTCTTTGAAATAATGTAATGACCACCAACAGCCCATGTTCCTGCTGTTATAGCCTATGTTATGCCATAAATAATAGAAGTACACATAGTTTGTAAGAAAGCTTGCACATCAATTCTGGGGAGACAGCAACGAGTAAGAGTTGAATCAGAATAGGCGATAAACCCCGCAAAAATGTGCCTAAGAAGAACCCGGTTAAGCTATTTGCTGACAAGTGACCGTGATCACGTCCCGAGTCAGAAGAGAAAAAGAACAAATAACAAACTAAGTGCTTTATTCTAGACCTTACTGAGGCTAATCGCGCTTTTCTCTTCAGATTGCTCTGTTGGAATGAGGCGGTCAGCAAAATAAGTGAAGAAACAGACGTATAACAGAGGACGTAAAAAATGACTACCTCCCTCAATTCGTTTCCCACCAGCAGATAAAGCTTAGCGTTTATCGTTCGCTTGCAGGTGCCGCATTGATTTATGTGCTCGTCGATGACTGTCAGAAAGAAATACAGAGAACACATACAATAACCACGGAGAAAACGCACTTCTAATGCTTCGGTGTCCGATGCCATTCATCAGCACTACCTCTTGTTATTTTTCTTCTGGGTGCTGTAGGTGAGGTTTTCTGGGGGGGATTTGTGCGACTGCAAGTATTTATTTCTCGAAAAATATAATGCCGATTACTGTTGCTATGCTTGGTGTCGTTCTTTTTTTCGTTTGGAATCGTAACAGAACAGAAACTGCTGGCAGACTCACGTTTTTTTTTGTTTTTTTAGGTGATATCCAACGGACCAGAAATATTTTCTTGTGCGTTCACAGGAGGACACTACTACTACAAGCGGTAAATTCCTTCTTCCGACGTGTAATGGCTCCTAGTAAGAATCAGTCTTTCCTTCTTCATAGTTATAAACTAACCCCCATGACCAAAATTTAACACAGAGCTGGAGTATAGGCTTCTTCAACTCGCCATAATGTTATTCCTAAGCATATACTGCTCGATCAGGAATAATTTTCTCTAAGATGAGAAAGGCAATTTACGCGCTTAGACGAGCATGTCAAGCCTCGGCCAGAAGCCAGACGGAACGTAGTGAATGTTAAATCGCCGCACGGAAGAACCTGGAAACCTCCGAACCTTCGTATAACCATTTGCTGTGCACTAAGAACCAATTTTGAGTCCCAGAAAACCTGTTGTATATATCGTCGTCGAGACCAGATGCAATCATTCAAAAAGTGTCGCTATGAGTGTCAAAAGTGGAGTAGGTTTGACTTTGTCTTTCTGCCTAGGGATCTACTCTCTGTTTTTTCTGCCACAAAGAACTACTGAAATCGTCTTTACTCAGCAGTTTACAACCTTGTTTTTCCACTCAGTGACCATAAGTACTCATTGTCGCTTATAAATTTGAGGTACTCTTTTTTAATTTAGACAAAAAATAACCTATCTTGAAATTAAAACTGCGCTAGCGCTGTTAAACCCTTGACGTGGCAACATTGGTAACAGTTGGCACTCACTGCCTGCATAGAAAGGTCAGGAGCACATCTTGTATCTTACTCTACCAACGAAAAATGTAAATTTTTTCTGTTAGGTTACCAAACGAACAATATTGTTGCGATAGAATCGGCCCCTCGCATTACACGGCTGTGAAACAAGAATTGTTAAATTTTGGTTGTTCGGCCTTGAAAGCAGGGTTTAATAGGAACTCAAATAATTAATTAATTAATTAAATCTGTAATTAATTAGCCTTAGTGACGCTTGTAAGACACACTTCTTTAAGGCTTTTTAGGCGCTCTAATTCCATTCTTAGAGCTTCAGTCGTCCTGAGAATAACGAAGGCGTCATTTTTTCGCAAACAAAATATTTTTGCACCCAGAAATACAGGCATACGCCGTGACGTCGATTTGCAAACACTATTTCACAAGTACGTGCACTCCAATAGATCATGCTCATTTCACCTAGATGTCCCATCTAGCACATCCAAAAGATTGCACAATCATCTCAGTTTTACACGCATCTATGGTGACACATTAGCTTTCAATTCATCAGCATCTCCGCGAGCCATCAGATTATGGAATAACCTCCCAGACAATATCACCTCGCTGTCTAATCCTGATACATTCCATCACCATCTCATTGCATATTTCACTGAAGCCATCTTAACATGTTGATGCAATCTCTTTTACGTTTTCTGTTACGCATTTCGTTTACTTTTTTCTCTCTTTTTGTTTGTATTTCTGCTTCCAAATTTTGTTGACACTAGCAAACGCGCCATGTGCTTTTTAATTTTATTTTTTGTGTAATGTATCCTGTGTCCCTTTTTTGGATTTATTTCGGTGTTCCTATGTCAACTTTACCTTTAATTATCATGCCTTTCTATTTCTGTGTTCCTATGTCAGCTGTTCTGTATTATATTGAGGTGTTTCAAATATTTACTGATCATGTATAGTGCCTTGTTTTCTTGTTTTTGCTTGTCCCCTTTTAAATTCGATCTTGATGTTTTGCCGCCCCCCCCCCCTTACACAATGCCGTACGGGCCTGTAAGGTATTTCAAATAAAAAAAAGCTGGTGGTGACGTGATTATATTTGCAACTGCTAAGTGCTGCTGGCCTCACAGTAATACATGCTGCCATTATTCAGTATATGCGAATGCGTGCGATATCATTACTTTGTAGGTTCTCTGGCTGCTAAACAGCCTTATTAGGTAGCATCAAAAGAAAGCTGGGCAGTACAAAAAATTGCGCTGTGTATACGCGGTCACAGCGTGTATTAATATCTGGCTGGAGCATGCGTGATATTTTTTTCTAGAGGAGCCCTATACAAGGAAACGGTCCTCTTCATGTAGCATTCAGGCGTGGGATAAAAAACATCATGCCACTCCTAAGGGAGCCTCCATTTAATCTCGTGAATTCGAACCGGCAGGTGTAGGCGCCAATCCGTTATTTTTCACTGAAATCCCACAGGATGGCGCGAACACAACACGGACGTTTGTTTGATAGCGCGGCCATCGAGACCCTCGTTTTTTCGCCTAACATATAACGTAAAGATGATTTACGGGGCACAGATGCCTTCCAGAATGATTATGTTTCACGCCTGAGTGACGAGATAACAGAAAAATAAACACCACGACTGCTTTTCCGGCTAAAAAGTCAAAACGCCGCTGTCACAAGCACACGGCGGCGTTGGAAGCCACGGTGTCCGGCCAGGACGCTTCACTGGGCAAAACAAACCGCTTTATCCGCTCGGGCGAAGCCGTCAGCGGAGCCTGACAGAAACGCAATGAGCTCGGGGCTTCTGATCGAAAGCGGACAACAACACGTTGTTGTTTTTTTTTGCGGACGTATACGGGAAAAAGCGCACGGCATACAACTAATGCCTGAAATCCAAAGCTTCGTGCGTTTATGGACGACGCTCTTCGACACCTCGTTGTTCACTATAGTGAGGGAAAAAATTCTATACTCTAAGGATTTGGCGTCGATGTTTTATAAAGCTCTACATAATCGTAAACATGTACTACGGTATTGCGCTTGCTGTTCGAGTTGTCGCTTTCCATTTATCTATTGACCACAGCTAACGTGTGTGCTTTCGGGTATAAGCTAAATACGCTGAAAAATTAGGCGCTTTGCTTCATGACATCTCGCACTTCGATAGCGGAGTTTGACTGTTCTCTATAGAGCGCATCTACGCTTCCAGAGTTCTCTTGCGAGCACGGATTTTTGGACCCACAGTTAATGCGAACGGTTGCTGTGCCGGAATACACTGATTACTATTCTGCTTACGGAAAGTATGACGTACGTGTACTCTTTTCTGTGGCATCCTTTTTTACAGTCTCATGCTCTTTTCCTTTCCTTCTTTTATCAGTTAAAATACGATTAACATTTTAAATAAAGCCATTATGAAGGTAGCCATGATTTCAAGAGGGAAGGAAGGCAGGTTGGCCGGCTGCTCTTTAACTGCGTAAAACATGTTTGGCACCGGAACGTACTCCGGCAGAGAGAGCTCGACAGGAAAATAAAAAGGAACATAATATATCAGAACGAGAGAGGTGCAGCATCAAGAATAAATGAATGAAGGCAGCATAAAAAGCTGCGCGCTTTACTAAAGCCGATTTGTTGTATGAAAGAGTGAGGGGAACGTTATCGCATCAGAGGATGGTGACAAAAAGAACTTGAGCAAGCACAAAGCAAGAACGATTCAAACACAAACACAAAGACTAGCGATCAGTTAATTTTAATAGCCAACTAACTTTCCACGCAGGGTGTGATGGTTTTCTCCCTAATTAAATCTTCAAGTTGTGGATGTTCATCGAAAAATGAGTCTTTTTGCCTTTCCGAAATACTTTTTCTTGTGGAGGGATACATTTTTAGTAGACGTTAATTTCTCTCGTTCCTTACTTTTGTGTTATGACTTCTTCGATGCTGCTTTTTAAAGGGTTGGAAATCAGGCAGGCGTCATCAGTTGCACCGAAGTTTCATTACTCTCTTCCAAGACATTCTAGCGAGCATATATATTGTAGAGTTTTTTGGCTGTTAATTAGTCAAGTAACAAATGAATTTTTTTTCGCATGATGCTAACAAAATTGTCGTGCGAACGATTCATTACGACTTCGCTGAGTTCATACGAGCGATCATGCGATAAAAAAGGGTCGCTTCAAAGGCACACGACGTTGGCTAGTGTTACTCATAGAGAAAAATAAGTCCCCTGAATTAAGTGAAACTGATTGAAATGAACACGGTTACATCTTTTGTAGCGAGAGCTACACTATGCTACCCTGTCGAGTATTTCGCCGTGAGCCTGGAGGCTGATAGTGTGCATGCGCGAAACCTGAAAGGAACAGCAGATGCGCGGCGCATGACGTCAGAGTTCGCTGCCTCCGCCTCAGCCGCCGTCGCGCGAGGAGCCGTGCCGGCGTGACTGAGTCCGCTGGCGCCGCGAGGGAATTCGCATGCGCGGCATCCGGAGAAAGGCAGCTGGTGCGCGGGGCATGACGTCAGAGCTCGGCCGCCGCCGCAGCCACGTGTGGTGTTGTGTGGATAAACTGCGTAGGTGCGGCTGTGTGGATAAGAGCAGAGGTGATACGACTCGGTGTGGTGATTTCAATAGGGAACAAGACTCCCATAGTCGATGCGTGAAAGATAGTTTGATTTTAATTTAGCTAGCAATCCTCGCATTGAGACTACACAGTTGGGAACTGCCTTTGACCTTGTGTATCTCAGAGAACACAACCAGTCTAAATTCTGTGTAGGCAGCATTGAGAAAACTGCGCGTTACTTTACCGATCATCGGGCAGTGTTTATCTCTGTAAAAACAATTGAATAAATAAACAATGTCTTTCATCGAATACTAATTCAGAGCTTAACATTATAGTCACAACAACAAGCTCGACATCATGCGTAACCAGTGGGGAACTGCAGCTCTCGCTAAGTATGTTCTGCCATAGCTGAGCTAAGCCACTGCCAATTTTTTAAAACCTTTTTCTGGACAAAACAGAAATGTTAGTCCATACCTGAAAAATTGGGCCAAGCACTAGGAAGTTCAGAGATTACTTGTGTTTTTTACAGAGCCGAGCGGGAACTTAAACATGATACAAAGAGATATTTTATGCTCATGATCTGCGTCGTATGTTCGCCCTGTGGTCTCTAAGGGTAAAATTTCACCACCATTTCCAGCTGTCCATGTTATTGAACTAGATGACTTTTCACAGAAATTTTTAACAACGAAACTAGAAATGGGAAGGGAGGCTTAAGCTTCATCTTAAAGGTACGACGCGATAGAGTTAATGGATTAATGGCCATATATGCGGAATTAGTCATTCTCGACCTTACATTCATATGCTTAAGCGATCCGCCACTGCCCCGCGATGACAGGTGCTACCACCGGTGGGGATTGTGGGATAGAATTTGCTCTTCGCGAGCAATCTTTTACGACCAATCATTATATTAACTGCTACCTGCCACGGTGGGCAGTTTGTCCACAGTCCGGTGGGCAGATTATGATGATGCCGCGGGCTCTGTGACCTAGGTGATCTAGATAGGTTGCTTCTCCGGGGATTTCTCGCTCCCAACACCAACGACGGCTACGACGACGACGCAGGATTTCCTGCAGAACCGGAGCTTTAACGCTATCGCGTTAAAATGATGTCCATCAAGATGTGAACACGGCTCGTAAAAAGCGCAAGTCCAGCTGTCCAGTGTACTACTCGATCATGAACAAAGAAAAACGCCCCCGCCCCCAAACTGCATTTCTGCGTTTAACTTCCTTTTCATCTTCATTGAATCGAAATGACATCAATGTGCTAGAAAAAAAAAAGGAGGGTTGAAAATGAATAAAGGAAATAGGTTAAAACAGAGGCCCTCACTTACGCTAACAACAAGCACGTTTTAATTCTAAGATTTGATTGTCGTGGCACCCCCGTTTTTTAATAAATCAATGCAGCACTACCTGATGATTGTTAACGAAACACTCCTGAGCGTAGGAAAACAGATTGAAAGAATTGAAGAAATCTGTGTGTGTCTGTTTACTCAGGTTTAGATTTTTGGAGCTGTGTGTGTCGTTTTTGCTACGTTGAAACATGGCATGGAAACAAATGTATATATCTTTTTAAGCAATACCCAAACCTTATTTCATACCTCCATGTATTGCTTCCTGCACATAGTGGCAAAAATGACCAAATTTGCTTCACTACTAAATTTTGCTTGCTGCCCAGATCTGGCGTTCGTTTTAATTCCTCATAATTTTTGTTTTTCTTCCCAGATTCTAACACTGATTTCTAGAAACCATGAATTTTCCAGAAACGCAAGTTATACTTTACCATGTATGCACGGGTGGATATCACAAATACCGGAAACGTATTTGTGATATCCACCTCAACATCATGAGCACCGATGCCTTTTTGCCTTCAGCTTGGTGTTTTCAACCACCGACAAAATAGGAACACTAAAAGGAGCATTCATCACACCGCTAGTGTAGCGATATAGGCCAACTTAATAATTCACCGGTGAAATGCAGAGGATCGAAGTCCGATATACATGATTGAATGCACAGACGTTTTTAGTCGCGCTCGTCTTCGATGGGTGCAAACCTGAACGAGATAAATGTTCTTTCACTTCTCGCATGACCTTGGATGTTGCTGAACTTTGTTCGCCATTACTTACCGCAGTCTTGTTATTTTGCTTAAGAAATGCTTGTCAAAGAGTGTGCTATAGAGGCAGTCAAGAAGTGAGAGGAATTGACATAAAACGAAACAGGATATGACTGCCAACACACAGAATACTAAGCTGTGCTTCGTTTGAGACAGTGGCACTGCAAAGGAAGGCCTCATTACACTGTCATCGAGCGCCTGCTCTTGTTTCAAAGCCTTAGTCGTATTGGAAGGGAACAAAGGAAGCGTGTGTCGAATGACGCTTATCTGTTTTTTTTTTCATGATACCCACCACGGTGGCCAAAGAAGCATTCGCTTTCTTCGGCGCACACACGAAGGTCCTGATAGCAGCATAAAAAATAAGGAAGGAACTGGCAGCAGTAACAATACAATACAACACGGCCGAGCGCCATATTTGCGGTCTGCAGCCGACATCGATGTTTCTCGTGGACGAACCCGTTGTTGTCTCTCGACGTCGCCGGAACATGTGCTCTACGTGTGTGGTGCGTTTCTATTTTGCCGCTTTTAAGTTCTTGCTCGTTTACGTCAGGCGTGGTTGCTGCTGGAAGAAAAGCGTGCGTGTGGGTAGGGGGAGGGGAGAGGGAGGGGGCATTTCCAGCAACTCGGAGCTTCCGGCCATGTAGCCCTGTGCTGTTCGCATCAGAAGACGCAATCATTGGGACGGTCCACGTCAGCAAACGGGCGGTGTTGTCATACTTGCAGCTTCGAGCGAAAGCCCTCATTACCAGGAATTTTGGATTGTAAATTCGAGTACTTGCGCTTGATCAATATTATTAAAAGTGAGAGAGACAGTGAGCATGGCCAAAACGAAGGTCAAAGCAGAAGCATTTCCTTGTTCTTATGCCGCTTAAATCTTTACTTATGTAAATGCGGGTTCAGTCACACAAACCTTCTTGCGGCTTGTGGCGAAGTCGAAACATTGGAGGATTTCCTACTCTCTTGCCGGCGGTTTGCACATGAGAGGAGATATAAAGTTGGGACTCACTTTGTCGGTTCCCCTCCTCCTCTCTTTCGGCGCGAGCGCTAGTGGTTTTGCATTGCATCAATTTTGCGAATACCTCCACAACTACATACCATCTACCGGCAGATTCTCTTGCTAATTGTTTCCAAAATTTCCGCATTTAAAATAGAGTTTGGGTATACTCATATATTCAATTCTCAGATATTCTCTCCCGATATTTTGTTTCTTTTCTTTTCTTTTAATCACTCTGATATTTCACCTAAGGCACAATCATTAGCTAAGCACCATTTACCCTCTTCTTTGGGCTCTCCTCACTGAACCCTTGCCAATTCCCTGTCCTGGGTATATGCCATGTCACGAAGGCAGCAACAACAACAACATCAGCACCGCCTGTAAATTATGCTTAGTGGATAAGGCTGGCACCTATTCTGCAGTTCTTACGATACGTCTCTCATTGTGCCAAGAGTTCAATAGCGAAGTAGCTGGCAGCGTATTCCGCATGAGTTTCTATGGCTGTGCGTTACTTCGCACCTCCATTTTATCTGAGCACAAGAAATCAGATGTACACAAGATTCTGCAGTCCTCGTATGCTTAGCGACTACATTTATAATGCGTGAGCATTAGAGGGGTGATGTCGTGGAGAAAGTGGCGGATGAGTGACCAAAGTGAAGCCCTACATGAAGCCGTGTTCACAGAATTGGCTGATGTTGCGGCGTTAAATGTAGATAATGAGAATGAAGACGCGAAGAACGAAAAATAAAAGAAACTAAAAACAACTTGGTGCGTGGCCAGTGAGCGCAGTTCGTAATGCCGACTGCTCAGACATTACCGTCGTGTCGCCCATGCCAGCGCCATTGAGTTTTTTGTTTACTTTTTCTACGTGTGTGTCAACACTTTAGCGCCCACTGAACCTCCGCACGTGCGTTTGTGTGTGTGAGAAAAAGAAAAAAACTGGCCGACAGTTACGCTTCTCGGTAGTGCGATTTTGAGATTTCAGATTTTAGGTATATCTTGCACACTGTGCGCATGTTGGTTCGAACACGGGAACTTCGGCTACTGATCCGGAGTTCCCGGGTTCGAACCCGACCGCGACGGATGCGTTTTTATGGATGCAAAACGCTAAGGCGCCCGTGTGCTGTGCGATGTCAGTGCATGTTAAAGATCCCCAGGTGATCGAAACTATTCCGGAGCCCTCCACTACAGCACCTCTTTCTTCCTTTCTTCTTTCACTTCCTCTTTTATCCCTTTCCTTACGGCGCGGTTCAGGTGTCCGCCGATATATGAGACAGATACTGCGCCATTTCCTTTCCCCAAAAACCAATTATTATTATTATTACATTCTAGGTGTTTATATTTTTGCATCCAAACACACTCGAAGTCGTTCCACGGTTTTCCTCTTGCGATGAGCTGCCTGAGCTGCTCGTTGCGATTCGAGTCGCCGCTCCCTCTGTCCGGCAGTCTCGCGACTGCGCTCTCCTCCACCAGCTTCATCATTCGCCTCTTCTTTCTCGCTCTTCATCCGTTTCATCAACACGTTTAGCAAGGCTATACCTATACCGTCTTCGCCACTGTGCTTCAGCTTGCCGCCTCGCTATAGCGACTAGATCGGTTGACTCACATTGGCGCTCTCTTCTTTTGCGTTGCAGTTCGTCTCACCGTGTACATGGTGTGGCTTCGAAATCTGTCGGAGGCCCTGCTTTTTTCATGATGTTTGGTTTGCTGCACAGCACGTTCCTCTGGCGACTTCATCCTTCACCTCTTCTTGCATCTTCGTGTCCACGCAACAGCGAATCTCGCTCTTCATCTATACTCGGCTTCATTTGGCACGACCTCCTCCTCCCATTGGCTGCAGCTGGAGCGCAGCTTTTCCGGGCTGGCCCGAGCTGCCTTTCATTGGCTGCAGTTGGCGTGATCCTCCGAGCTTACCTTAGCTTTCTCCCATTGGGTGCAGCTGGCGGGACGCTCCTCCAAGGTTACCAGATGCACTCCCAGGCTTTAACGTGACGAGTGACGGGTTTTCCGCTATGAACCATCTTGTGCAAGCTCACTAAAAGGAGACAGAATGAGACACCTGCTTTTCGGAAGCGATTCCTTCGGTGCGCTGGCTAGAGCGGTCGCTTTTCCTTGAGTACAGCCACCGAGTAGGGCTTATCGGGTCTATACCACTGCAGCTATACGCGCATCTTCTTTTTCCTGCTTGTTTTTGGAGAGCGCCCATGGCGGAAAATACCTCCAAAGTCCTGCGATGAGTTAAAGTCTATTTTGCCGCGGCAGCTCCTGTAGACTGCTTAGTGTTCACGGCTCATTCTGGAAAATGGATGCTTAGAGGTTTTCCGCCAACAAAGGGCCTTGTACAGGACAACAGAATTTCGGCAAACTCTGCAATGCGCGGTGCATTGTGCTCCAATTTCACACGTCGAAAGCTCCGCTGGTACAAAGCCTCAGAAAAAGCCCGTCAAGTATCTTTCTGGCACAGCACCCGAAACCACTTTACTGTACCTGACAATGCGGCCTGTTCAAGATTTACCGAATGTGAAATTTTATTCCCGGCAGGCCTTTCTATGCCGCTTGAATCGCGCAAGCTTCAAAAGAGCCCTTTCTTTGGGAAGCTGGCGCTTGAGTCTCATGTTTATTTTTAGGAAGTAATCCGGGTTAAGCTGTTTTGTTGGGAATTTGTTCGATTTGAGTAGCTTGTTCCTTTCATATTACGCTTCTTCTGATAACCATTTCTAATTTTTTTCCTTCCTTTAGGCTATTACCTCTATTTATTTATATTTTTATTGAGAGGCGACAACTTCAGCAGAAATTTCTCTTTGCGTTCAGGAACAAGCGTCACCTTAGTGAAAGCCCGCTGTGGCTTGGCTTACTTCTTTGCGCGCCTGATTTTTGTTTCTGAATTTTAGTTCTGCTCAAAAAAGAATACGTTACCGTAGTGATTAACAAAACGTAACAGCAAACAATCGGAAGAATACCGAAAACCATTTTGTCGACAAGATTTTCAGATGTCTATGTTATGGGATTTTGACGGCTTTGGACCCATGTAAGAAAAGCTGTATTTAAGAGTGAGTGGATAATTCTGTCTTATTTCTAAAGAAAACACGTTCAAAGCAATGGAGAAAGAAAAAACTACATCTGAAACATCGTACTGTATATTTGTTTTGGAAGACAAGGGGCCACTCGCTTTCGCGTAAATTGCTTCGCAGGAGAAATCAAATTATTCCAATTACTTTAAAAAGAGATTTGACCAGTGGGCAGAACATGTGGCATGGGGCAGACCAGAAACTTGGAAAAAAACGCGACAAGTAATTTTTTTGGAATAACTAGAGCAAGCGGCGCGCAAAACCGAGGACGAATACAGAAGCTGAGAGGACAGGCGCCCACCTACCAACAATTTATTGAGAGCAATGAGGAGCTTTTTAAACACCAGCCAGGACCCACGCTGCTTCCTCTAGTCGTGCATCCAGACCAACGAGCCCAAACCACTACTCTAGCAATTCTATTAGGATGACAGACACTCGAGGACCGTAATACATGGCGTGCAACTTAACTTGGTACTTGCATTAAGGATTCAGACGCATGTGCACTTGTGCTAATGCATGCAAGTTGGCAGGTGCCTTCCATATGCAATGAATATTTTGCTTTCTACTTTTGTACGTCCAAAGCCTGATAAAATTTCCTTCAGATCTTGAACACATTTTGAAACTTTCGAGAACAAAAGGCATACAACACTGAAATTCTTCGTCTCGTGCTCCGCGCAATCCACTTCCGCTGTGCTCATGTGATTCAAGGTTATTTCAATTCCTGGTCTTCTCTGTCACTGCGCGAAGTTCTCACGTTAAGTTTGCAGCGGCGCATGCAAAATGTTTTTTTGGAAAACTTTGTGCATCCAAAAACAGAGCCTGCAAGTATGCAACGTCATTTCAAAGTCGATGTATTATAAAAAAACACCTCAATATGTCAGCTCCGGAGCTACCTCGGGTGCAGGTGCCGGCAGGAGCGCGGCGCATAGAAACAGCTCTAAACAAAATTTTCAAAATTATGTTCTTACTTTGCAGCATCCCTATGAAGGTGCCCTTTCGTTAACCGCCAGCGAGTACTTTAAAGAAGAGCTTGAAAAAATAGGTAACGTAATTTGGAAGCTGATATCGTTCTAAAACGTTACAAAATGTGTGTTGTATGCCCCTTGAGGCGCATATCCTCTCTGTGCTTCTCTCCGGATTGCACAAGCGTCTCGAGGAGTTCAACATGCTGTTGCGTGCGCTACATGTCATCACTCGGTAAAACTATACAACGTAGATGTCTCTACATGTTCTCAAACAACATAATATGTTCTCAAACAACATATTAAGCGAATGAAAGTGAACCGCGGAGCTCCGCAGATGACCGCACAGACGACTCCCCCGGCCGACTCCGGCGTCCGCGAGCGCCCCTAGTTTGTTCACTAAAAGTTCTTTGTTCGGGGAGTTGGTTTTTTATGCTGTTTGGGGATGCACCGAGTGAGACAGAGACGACAAAAAGAAAAAAAAACAGCAACAGACGCTTTGCACGGGCACTTGTTTGTAACTGCGCTATTAACTCTACGGCGGTGTTAGTCCATAGGCAAAGGCAGCTCTTAGGCGGAGGTTTTCAGCATGCCACATGGAGCTAGCGGAGCTGTCCTGCCATCATAGGGCCAATCGCATGAACCTGAAACTGTCGCGTCAGCGACACATGATAAGCAACCATGCGTGTGACGAGCAGGCTACACCTTCGCAAATCGCATGTTTCCTTCTTTCCCGCTAGTCAATCGGCCTTGTTTATCGAATATTCTAACTTTCAGCATCTGAATACAGAAGCCGAAACAAAAGTCGCCAGTGGCCACCGCACGGCGTCACCGTCACACTTTTCGCCATTCTCAGTTTGCGTTTGTATTCGAGCAGCGTATCTAATTTCCATTCCTAGTTGGCGTCTTTATTCGAGCACCGAACAGAAAGCAGATCGCAGGGGCTTTACAGTATATGCCCGAGAGCGGAAGGGCATGAGAAAAATGCCCGGGGTAGTAGCAAGAAAAAAGAAAAATATAGGACAGGGAGGCTGAGATGGTGGCAGTTCTTTGAAAGCTTGGGCCAAGCGACTATTTTCCCCCATCGTTGCCACTGGGAGAGCACGTCTGTCTACGTGTGCCCAACAGCGAGTGGCACACAAGCGCGTCATGCGGGTCGGCAAATGCTGCGTCACGACCCCGTGATTGTGGAGTTCGCGCCGACGGCCGGTAATCGAGAAGGAAACGCGACGGGCTGGGACCGTATAAGGACGCGGCGGCGCTGAAGAAATGTGTATCTCCGGTGCTCGTTCAAAACCAGCAGCTGGCATTTCTCGAAAGTGATGCTTCTCGAATATTCCGGGACAAGTTTTGTCATGCCCAGAAAGCCGAGGCTGCCGCCTGCTGTGCTGGACTGCCTTTTTTTTTCGTCGTCTTTTGGCTTCGCTGTTCGTCGGAAGGCACATTCAACTTTGCGCCGCATTAGTGGCAGCTCTTTATGACAGTGTTCATCCCGCTGTGTGCATGTTCCCGAGCACTTCGTCTCTCATCGGAGGCCTGCCATCAACGAGCGATGGAACATTCCTCGAGATTCTGGAAATAACGGTAAGCAGCGGAACGAGATTGATTCGAAAGGGTAAGCTGTGTTTATACCTATCCTTACATCTGCAGGAACCGCCGTACTTATTGTTTTTAATTTTCGCCCTCTTCTGAGCACTGCTGACGAACTTGATACCCATGTTGAAGAGTTATACTAAGTTTGAGACTCTAAAGGCCGTGTCCGCATTCCTTTTTGTTTTGTGCTGTTTTTTAACGTAAACTAGGCATGCTAGTGCAATGCAACTATTTTGCGGGTTCCTTTTGTCCCACAGAACACTGGACAGACGAATCACTAATGAAGGAGCTTTCCTGGTTGTATAGAAAACGAAAAATTTGTGCAATATTCCTCCCTCTTCGCGCATTTTTTGCCGTGCAGCGTTATACATATTTTTCTCCTAGTGTTGCTACAAACAATTTTCACCATGACAAGAACACCTTTCGGTGCCCTTCTTCACGTTCTCTGGTGTTTGAATAGCTTGCTTTGTTTTCCTAAGAAGGGTGAAAACGCTGAAAACAACACGAAAATTCAAGAAACTTCCACCATTATGCGTCGCATTTCATTTTATAATGACAGAACAGAAGCCGTGCTATATTCTGCGGCACCCTCTTGTTCGTCCGGAAATAACACTGCTGAAGGCTATGTGAGGGCTAGTGGAAACCTACTGCGCTTCTTCCGCCTCCATGCTAGTGGCAGGCGGGAACTTCTAAAGGCGATTCATAAATGATGCATTGCAGCACGTGCAGTGGTATTTACGAAGTCTATCATTATATCTTCACGGAAAAGCGTATTTAACCTTGGGCCTTCTTTAATTTTGTATTTAGTTTTGCTTTTTTAACCGAACCGCTATGTAACGTTGTTTAACCTTGAGGTATACTCTAAATAACTAAAGAATCGAGCACTATATTCAAGTATAGACCAAAAAGTAAACTGGAACAATAGCTGAGCAGGAGCCGTTAATAATCGCCTTCCTCAGTGAAGAACTGCAGGCAGACGAGACTACATCACGAGAACAGATGCTAAGGCTGCATGATAATAAGAGCGAAATGAGAAAGTGTACAGTAAAAGGAAGAAAGGATCGTAATCTGTGAGCAGCCCCAAGGGCTTTTCCGAGGGCTGGCTGACGCAAGAGAACGGAAGAGACATCTACCCCTTTGCCGGATAGAGAAGACGCGCTCACACACATTACCCTGCTTGCCATTCCTCAGGGAGACAAAGCTCATTTCGCAATGGAATCGCTGGGAACTCTTCTTGTCGCGCTGTATTTCTTTGTTTGTTTTATCGCTGGCTTAAAGGGCGCAGTACCTGGGAGAAAGCCAGATTCCATACGGGTTTCCTCTCTGCTGGTTATCGCGGTCATTCATCACCGGCATTTTTTTGCTGATTGTAGGCAGCCTTTTTCATTTCTTTTACACTGGCACTCTCTTGGTGTGCTTCCTTTATTTCTGGAAACTAGCAGAGCTGAACTTTTTGACCCCCTATTTCTTCACCTCCAGTCTTTGCTCGAGACACGTGGCAGTTTTAAGTCGCACACGATGAAAAGGGCAACTTGAGGAAGAGAAGCTGTTTTTACTGGGTGATGGTCATAGACGCACATTTAGTGAGAACGGGCACTTTGCCGCTAAGGAGCAGCGGACTGGTACTTAGCTTGAATGCGCGCAGTCATTGGTTTCGCGTTTACCTTGTGAGCTCACCGCACTCCCGCCTACATGCTTCTATATTTTATTCCCGTTGACTGCAATTTCCTGGCTCTTCTTCTCTGGTGTCCCAATAGTGCTCGTGTATCGTGCCCATCGAAGCAACCTGATTGCGTGCAATCAGCTGGGCTTCTACGCAATGCTTCCTCAGCTCATCGTCGCGCTGAAAGCGCTCGGTCTCAGATGCACTCATGAGCTGACTAGTCATCCGTTCTCTGAACAGAAGTGCAAACTATGTTCAGGAGTACCGCCTGCGGTGAAGATGCATTGTCAACGAAATCACTTCTCATTTAAATTTGCGTTAACCGTGCTTGATAATAAATTATTTTTTGTTCGAGTTTTCCTTGCCGATGGCTGTTCTACTTGGTACGAAGCAAAATCCCTTTCCCGGTTCTTTTACAGCGTAAGCTTTCCGAGATTCGTAGCCCTGTTCTGAAATTGCAATTTAAAAAGTTCTTATAAAAGACAGCGAGAGTAACTGTATGTGTCTGCGCCTATTTAGCATAATTTAATGGTAACAATTTTTGCGTGCTTCCAAATAACAAATGCCGCTTTTCTTCTATTGCCAATGACTCCACGTGGCGCTTCAAGTCAAATGTAATGTTGCAGGTGATAGTGGAAGATAAAGCTCGGTATATCAATACATGTTGGTTTTAAAAGGCTACATTGCAATCGGAATTCTGCTCGGCATCGACGCAGACCATCACGTGTTTATTGTTCTTATTATTGTGACACTATTTGTCACAATTCTGGAAGCCTTTGCTGGTTCTTCTGTATTTGCTTCTGCGTACGCGTTATGGAAACAGTCCGCCAGACTGTCGAGTCTGTTGACCAGAACAAAGCTGATTAAAATAAGATAATTAAGCATCAGCACACGAATAGTATTTCACTCAACAAGTGCCGGCATATTTGCTCTGCGGTGTTCGCAGTGCATATTTCGGAACACACCCGACGTGCTAGCTAAGTGGATGTCGCATCCAGCTCCACATTACGATGTTGCCAGCTCAAATACCTGCCGCGGCGGCGCAAGCTCGATGACGACTAAATAAAAAAAATAATGTGTATTAGCCCGCCTAATACAGGATATACAAAGCGAAAGATGTCGGCGTTCACTGTGTTCATTGGCGCTGACAATGTTATAGAAGGCGATAGCTTTGAGCAAAGAAAGGGTGCCTAACTGGCTCCCTGCATATGCGGACGCCTCATTCCTTCTTTGATACATGCGGCGGTAGTGAGAGAGAGATGTGGCCTGAATGCATTAGCGCTGATAGCGTTGTGGCTGACATGCGGCACAACAGCAATAGCTAGGCCGCAGCGTTCATTTGGTCATCAATCTCTCGCGATCAACCATCAACTGCATGACACCTCCCAGGGGGGAAGGAAGGGCGCACTGCCTATCCAGTGCGCGGAACACAATCAAAGCAGGCTTTTGCAGTTGCACACCAACGCCACGTGCATGAAAGCGAGATTGAGGTCTCCACTGACCCACGGAGCCGGTTGTGCGCCTTTCCGTTCGTGAAAATGAATGGCCCTTGCAAAGTTGTCAACGCCAATGAACTCTATGAACACCGTCGGCTCACTTGTTTTGCTTACTTTTTGAGGAAAGAAAATGGGACAGCAACAGTCTCACATATCTCGGTGGACACCCGAACTGCGCCGTAAATGAAGGGACAAAGGAGGGAGGGAAAGAAGAAAGCGAAAACTGAAAATTGAAAGTTGGTTTTGAGGAAACGCGCGGCGCTGCGCAGCGGCAGAACACCTGCGGCTCGGTGCTACTTGTGGCGCATACGCAGTAGTGACTAGGGGGCGAGAGAGAGAGAGAGAAATATCCGCGGCGAGGCGCGCGTTGTGACGTCATGTGCCTCCGCGGAGCACCGCCACGGCGAAATCGGAAGTTCGCGGCCAGTATAGCTTTCGCTTTAAAAGGAACTTAGGTGCAAAGCGGTACGTGTGTGTACGTGTCTCATGTGTTCTTCTCCGTCTGCCGTTGTGGAATATTTTCGTAATAGTCTCCAACCAGCTCGCCTACCAGTACGTGCTTAGTCAGAGTGCGTGAAAAAATCCGAGGTGGTAGAAGTTATGCTGGGTCCTCGAGAGTAATATCACTCTTTTCCTTCCTTTTCTCCGCCCTTCGTTCCTTCCCTCAGGGCGCTTTTTACGGGTCAACTCTGAGCGAGGCAGTAAAAGCACCTTTTCTGGCCTCATAACTACTTATTGTTGCCATTATCCTGCAGGCGGGGATGTGGGATAAATGAGCATTTACAATAAATTTTTTACACCTCGTTGAGGTTCTCGTGGCAGTGAAGACGAAATAACACCGATAATGTGAGTAAAAATTATTCTTAATTATAAATTAAATCCTACAGTGGCAACCAATACCCTTCTCGTTCAAAAAAAACGTTGCTGTTGGACCAAGCGCTACTTCAAGAACAAACACGAAACCCAAAATTTATCACGACACTAATTCAGCTCCCCAGGTGAGCGGGTACACTGTTTCCTTACACATAAGTTGCACTACGCAAATAACGACACAGTAGTTGCGTAGAAACACTAACCTCACAAAATCGACGTTAGCGATTATAACTGATTTGACAATGAGAAATGAAGCGTTGCATTGATTTTATTACCGACGCTTCACTTCTGGCGATTTCGTTTTTATTTTGAGTGCGCCTCACCGAAGTTTTAGGCCTAACTAATTCTGCACTACACTTCCGAACAACTGTGGCTCTGCCGTCAAGGCTAGGCAGAAAAGGGAAAAAGACGGGCCTCAGTTTCCGTGCCGTTGGGGGCGGTTCGTTGTTCGGACTTAGGGCCGTGGCCTCGTGACCACCTCCCGCCTCGGCTTCGGGAGGTGGTGGGTTCGACTGCCGCTGCTCGCCCTGTAGCCAGCGGTTTTCTCAAAATGAGTACAAGCTATACCCCGGCCTGGTGCTCGGCTTTCTACGGTTGCATGGCTTCGCAAAGGAGCCTGTGCCTTCAAATCCCGTCACTGTGGGCTTGAAAGACACATCGAAAAATAAATCTTCGTCGCAGGCACATCTACGTGTCATTTTTGCATGGGATGCAAAAATTGGGTGATGCTGCCCTCACTCCCCATGTAAGTACTCTTCTACGTTCATTACCGACTTCAGGCTCGCTCTCACTAAGTGTGCTCCCTACTGATCAGTGTTGTATACCACAACAAGGCAAAAATTATTTTTAGTCTACCTGAAGTATGCATTTTGAAACATCCAGTATATAATCCATGTTCGCCGATTTAACGTTCGTACACCTAAGCCGCCGGCAATGCACGTAAGTGGGCTGCGATGAGGAGTGAAGGAAGCAGAGTGAGCAAGGTTTAGGAAATGATTAAGCTTCGCTTGATGACACTGCGTGGGAGTAAGGCAGCGTCAAAGATGCTTCGTGGTATAAAACGCTGCTAATTATTCACGCCTGGCGCTAGCCGTCTGGTGATAGCGCTGCGTCTCTGTGTAGTGGCTTACAATCGCCTCACATGGCCCATTTGGCCGCAGCAGTCGAAGCTAATCTCGTGCTTCCCCGCCTGCACGTAATCTCGTTAAGCGACGTATGCGTTCTACGCGTCACGTGGATTTTTAGCTTCTCTTTATTACTTTTTCTCTTGGCACTTTACAGCGCGGCATCTCTTTTACCGATACAAAGAATATCCAGCAGCCAGAATTTTTTGCTCAGTGCAGGCTAGGTTACTACACCTAGCCTTCTTCAGTCATTAAAGCTATTAATTCGACGAAGTTTGCCACCAACACGCTGCGAAGATCAACAAGGGGCTTTAATTATGAGGCCACTTTCGAAGAGCATTTTTTTTCTAAAACTCAATTTTTCAAATTGTTTCGTAAAATATGATTTATTACTGAATGAACTGTAACAAAACGATGCTGTACTGTAACAAATGGACTGTAACAAAACGATAAAACAACATACTCCTTACAGACTACTAATTTTCCTTATATCTGGTATCAAAAAATTTTCGATCTGAATGGCCTCATAACTTAATGGCGTGCGTGTTCATGGCCCATACATTAACATAAATATGGCGTTTTCAAGCCCCGCCTTAAGTATAAGACGGGATAGCGTTAATTCTCCTTTAAGTGCCTTGGGGTTCTCTTTGCACATCAGTTCACACACACGGACACTGCCGGATGAGACACGCGAGGACACCACTCACGATCCGCTCTGGTATGCTTTATAGAAATAAATGTTTATTCTCTCTCTCTCGCTTTAACCAAGCCGAACTAGCGTGCCTCGGCGGCCTAGGGGTAGACTTTTTTACTCGGCACCAAAGGGGCACGGACTCGATTCTCATCTCATCCCAGTTTTCTTTTCAGTGCAATCAGTTTACTTAACACTCTTAACGCGTCATAATGACGTTTGAGTCACAATGCCACCTTATACACAATCTTTTTGGTGTTTAAATCACGTTTGACGTTAGTACCTTTACGACCAATCCGCAGTTTCTCTCGCTCCGCCGGATTCTCAGCTGAAGGGGAGCATTAATGCTCCCTCGTTAAAATGGCTGCGCAGAAGGGAGTGTTTTGTAGCCTGAACATACAGGACTTGTTGCTTGACAGCGAACTAAAAAGGACTCCAATGTGTGTATCCCTCGTGCGGATGAAAAAAGTTAAAGCGATAGTTATACCGAATACTCTTGTCACCATCTGCGTCCACTTCCTTACTAGCCGCCGCTGTGGCTCAGTGGATATGGTATTCGGCTGCTGGCCCGAAAGACGCGGGTTCGAACCGGGCCGCGATGCTCGCATTACAACGGAGGCGAAATGCTCGAGACCTGTGTTCTGTGCAATGTCAGGGCTGGTTAAAGATCCCCAGGTAGTCGAAATTATTCGGGGCCCTCCACTGCGGCGTCCCTCAAAGCATGAGCTCCTTTGGGGCGTTAAATCCTATTAAGCAAACCAAACCACTTACACGTTGCACAGAACACGTTGGTGCGCATGGGATGCAATATTCTCAGGTCATTTCATATCCCTTTTCACATGCCTCCTCCTATGGCTCAGGCCCACTTTGATATCAGAGATCTTGTTATCACTGTGATCGCTGTTAGCGCTTTCTTTGGCCAACACGCGAATGCGATACTTTTTGCAGTTAGGGCGCACGAAGGCGGCACCATACCAGGAGCGAGGACCGAGTACAGCCCTCGACGTGAAATTTACTATTCTCATTTGCACAGATAGGAAGAATATTAAAAGAACGCTCCATAACGAGACAGTCATCAATTACTCCCCAGTCAGGACTCTTATGCATATATTTGGTCTTTTCTAAATTTTCCATAGTTGTTATTTCAAGATAAACACAGAAATATAATATAACCTTCTTTCTGGAGTATGGGTTATATGTTTGCTTAATATTTTCACTATCAGTAGTACGTAATCAGTGCACGTAACTACTGGACTACAGCCTTTGATACTGATAACCGAAAAAAAAAAGCAACGAAGAAGCGGATGATGGGGTAGGGGAAACCACTGCAATAGACCTCAGTGAGGAGAAAATTTGAGGCAAAAAGCATAAACTAGCTACTTGGTCCCCGTAAGCTAAGTACAAACCCTGTACGCAGAGTGCAATAATCTAACGCAGAAGTGAGGAGAAGAACCTGGGCAAAGTGAAGTGTGATCTCTTGGCTAGTGCTTGTAAAGCTAACCCAAAATGCTAAAGAACAGTAAGGCAAACATTGACCTAAATTTATGCTAAAGGAGTGGATTTGTTTTATAAAGGAAATACATGTCAACCAAAGGTGAGGCCATGCATAGTGATACCTACCATTATTCTGGGCTCTACTGAAGCTGTCGCACTCTGCAAGTTTGCGAAGTGCAAACCAAGCAATACTGAACAGAACTATAACACACAGTACTTACCGCAAAGGTTTCATCACGTACGCCCACAACTGCTGATCCGGCCAAGATTTAGAGGTGTTATGCAGCTGATTAACTTTTATTGTTATTCTTAGGAGAGTGTTTTTCGTTGCGACGATTTTTGTTTGTAATAAATATCTGGCTCAGGATGTAAAAAGCTGGATTCACTTGCCATCTGCTGTAACAAAACAATGCACGGGAGCCGCTTGATCCAACGCTTATCTCACTTAATACATATTAAATTTGGGCGCATGCATATTATCAGCTTGTTAATGACCGTCATCTTTCTGGGGCGCTATATTAAGATGCTGCAACGAATATTATAGCCGCGTCACAATATAATAGGCCCCAAGGACCAAAAGAAACTTGAGTCAACGGAAAGAGACAGCGCATTATCGCGTTTACTTCCACCAATTGGTATATTTTGCAGGTTTTCGGGCCTATTATGCCTCACATGCTGGCCTACAACCATACTCTACCAGGCAGTACTAAGGGTCAATTGTCATGTGCTCCGAGGCACTTGATCGCATAGTGGCGCTGTCGATGAGGCTCCACCTGTGGCCACATGATCCAGATGTCCATTGGAGCGAGCGCACGTGGGGATCTGGGCGGGGGCGGGTACAGCCAATCGCATCATCGAGATGCCAGGTACGATTTGGCCATGGCGAGTATTTGTACAAATTTATTTCCGCTCGGAGTTGGCGAGGGCGCTGAACACATAGCATCAGTGATTAAAGCTTCTAAGGCCGTGATTCAAGCTTCTAGTTCAGTAATAAAAGCTTCTAATTATAAATTAGGAGCTAGAATTTGATTAAATAAGTGATTAAAGCTTCTAATTCTAGTGATTAAAGCTTCTTCAGGAGGGTCGAAGGAGCAGAATGTAAAAGTGTTACCGTGCGGAGTGACCACAAGCCGCACAATGCAGCAGTTAGATGTGGAGTTCTTTCACCGAGGGAGTGAATGAAAACAAAAAAAAAACGTACAAGTGTAATTTGGTACGAAAAGCCTTTATTACGAAAGGGCAGGCAGTGTGTTAAGCGTGGCACTAAGTTTACGGTTGCTTGTCCCGTCATCTCATGGCTGCAGTCGTCAACCAGTACACGCTATCACCTACAAAGTCAATACGATGAGCCGTGGTGCAGTTTGTGTACGCTACTTGTGCCGGATCGCGCAAGGCGAGTGAGTGAAGCTTTTTAAAATCCCCTTTGCCAGGCACAAACTGAAAAAAAAAGTGAGCAAGAGAAAGAAATAGGAAAGCAGTGTTATGAGCGATCACCACAGAAAAAAATACTGCTGAATTCTTAACACTCAGCGATCATACCATTATACTCTTGGCCCTTAATCGCTTTTTGAGTGGCCTTCTTCCGTGGAAGTGAAGAGACGTTAAGGGCGGAAAGTTTTCTTTTTTTTTTCCTGGGTATGTTTCAGTATTTTTGGTTCAGTTGAGAGCATGTAAAGTTATGCGTGGTTATATTGTAATAGTGCATTGCCTCACTGCACTCGTATCTTATACCTGCGCGGAGGGCAGTCGGATTAGAGATTGAGCAGAGATGATATATTAAATGTACTTTAAAAAGGCAGTCAGTATTCCTGACGCAGCTCACCTTTGGCGCTGCACACTGGATCCATCAAGGCAGCAAACATCAGTCATAGAGGGGCTGTTCAATTTCCCAGCGGTACACTTCTCGAATCACCTGTTGGCCTTAGTGAAAACTCTGGTGTGAAATCTGGTTGACTGGTTCCTAAAAATCAGAAAAAAATAAGTATGTGAACGCCTTTTTTATATTTCTGATATTAGATACTTAAACGTAACGGCATCAAAGCTTGAGAGGCCGTTGTATAAAGAATTAGTCGAACGCAGTATTATGAACTACATTAATATGCAAGACACATGAGGTCCTTTTTTTCATTTCAAGCCAGGTATTTAAACAAAATTATTATCATGCAGTTCGTAATAAGCCGCGTTATCTTATGCACATAAAAATTTACAATGTCTTTGTTTTCCATTTTGACGAGTGTGCCTCTAGGTGAGCATAAAACAAAACAAAGGAATATTTTAATTGTTTTTGTATAAATTCCGATCATCGCGAACGCAAAAAGCCTATATTTGCTATTTCTGAATATATTATGATGCAATAATCTCCTCCTTCTCCGCCAACTATTATTGGGAGCGTAACTGTTTGCATTCAAGTTGTTCTTGATTTTTGTTCTCTAACGGGTGCTTGATTGCATTCCTTTTCTGTCTGTCCTAAATTATTATTAACTTGCAGTCATTTCCCAGTGACATGTCCTGCGGTTGCGTTTGATACTGCATAATTTATAAGAAGTGGGCTGAGTGTGAGCTTCGCACAACAACATCAAAGCAGTTCAAATGAAACACGATCAGCTTTCACTGAATTTAAAAGTAGCGCTCTCCGTGCCTTCACGAGTTTTGAGGATATATCGGTTCTGAGGAAGTTTCGTTTTTTGATCTTCGCAGGATAGACAAGAACGGCCAATCAAGTTGTTGGAAAAGGCATTGTTCGCGCAAACATAAAACCCTCTAGGCTGAGTGTTATTGATATTTTAGAAGATCTGGCCCTGTTATTAAGCTTCACAGTAACTACGTGGACTGTTAGATGTCATGTGCGGCGTGCTGAACTAAACGACAGGAGCCCAGCTCCAACTCTACATATCTGGGAAAAGAATTGGGCTTCCAGGATGATGTAGATAAAGGAACACCCGATGTGGATACACCGCGAATTGAAAACAGTGATTTGGTTACAAAACTTTCAGTTATTTTCATGTGAGAACGATGGGATTTGTTGCATACGTCGCCCCAAACGGAACTTGTGTGGAGCAGTTATGAACTTCTCACTTTAAACCAGGGAGACGACAACGTAACGGCACAGGGCTGATTTTCTGTTCATGGAGTTTGTTTCCTGAATGCAATTATTCATAAGCGAAGAGGTTTCTGAGAGCATTTTTGTATATTTAAGTTTCCATCGGGACTAGGGACAAAATAATCTGAAACTCGGGCAAGTGTTTCAACAAAATTACGAGCCGAAGCACTTCTCTACGCTTCCTCTACGAAGAAGAGGACGGTGAACCTTATAGACTGACCAATTGGGGCTAATGAGAGTGTTTCAATTGATTGTTTCGGCGCAAGCATCACGCATCGTCGGAGGCACAACACAGCCAGCAGCGTCGAGCAAGAAGTTGAGAAGCCGCTGGTGGAAAAGCAGAGAAACTTGATTTTGACGTTCACTGACACTTTTCTAGACTCCATGCTTCAGCGGAGTCAAGCAGTGACCGCCCGAATACACTTGCGTGAAAAGAATTGACGCATTTGGTTATTGTTAAATGGCATTGTTTAAACTGTTGCGCTATTTTGTAATAAGAAAATCATATAAGCGCTGACGCCTTCACGCAACGCAGAAAGCTGATGTTCAAAATATTTCTGTTCAAAATATTTGCTCTGGGAACAAAATTTCGCCTAATATTATTATGAAAATTTGTTGCCCTAGTGTAAAAAGTCTTATATTGTCGTCCCACTAACCACGCGTGCGCAAATTTTAGTGCAGTAAAAAAGTAAATAAAAAAAACTGGAATATCAAATATTTCCGTTCACTGCTGTATGTTCAAAACGGAGGATCAGGTTTAAGAAAATGCTAGAAGGCAGCGCTGTTAAATTTCGCTGAGCAACCCGGAATGTGCGCTTATGCAATGAATGTCCAACCCCGGCAAGGTCCAATAAATTTTCTAAAAAATTTCAACTTTCGCCAAAGCATGTTTTTTTTTCTGAGACCAAATTTTCTTTTCGTAGGCACCGAAAACTAAGAGCAGAGAGTGAATGAGATTATATTCTCACCTTTGCCTAGCTACCTGGTAGTTTAGGCAAATCCCGAGAGTTGGCGTAGTTGCTAGTGGCTTCTGCGTCAAATTCAGCGTCAAACGAAACGCCAGGAGTGCAGACAACGTTGACATAATGGCAGTGAGCAAGCGATTTCGTTCCACATCAGCTTGGCCGTTAATTTCTGAAACGAGGGCACATGAACGATGAACATGAAAATAAGTCCTGTTCGCCTGATATACAGGTTTTCAGCTAAACGAAACTTCATTAATTCGAATAGACTAAGCATTTAAGCTTGCATCTGTGGTGCTGATACGTCTCTAAGCACATCGCAAAAAAACTGCGCAAAACAAGCCGTTTCTCAATATGCAATCTTAACATTTGTTCGACTTCACTATACCATTCACTCCACTGTTACAATTCTTTTTCATTTATCAAGCATGGCAACATTTAATCAATTTCTTTGCCCGCAAATAATCCCGCCGTGCTTCGGAATAAACTAAATAGAGAGAGAGAGAGAGAGAGGCGAACGGAAAGGCAGGGAGGCTAACTAGGCGACGCCCGGTATGCTACCCTACACGTGGGAAGGGGAACGGAGGGTAAGATAGAAAGGGGAGAGAGCAAAGGGAGATGACTTTTCCACATGTCCGTTAAAAGAAATAGGATAAACAACAAACGAAGGCTCTGAAATGCTTACGGGAAAGGCATTACAATGAGCGGTTACGTACACATGTCATGGAAAAGAGCAATGATCGCAAACTCGGATTATGACACCTGTGCGTACGGGTCGCGTGTGTGTCAAGTCTTTTTTATAACTTAAATTATTTTTTCTAGGGAGGCTGTTCTTGTAACACCCAGGATTGTTTATATCGTTCACGATACCACAGTGATGACTTCTGGAGCCTCGATATTTTTCCAAACACCACTTTTTGCCGTAGTTTGCAGCGTCACGGCAACTACTGCTAGCTACCATCTAACCAACCGCAACGACACACTGGGCCCGAATCCTGGTCGGCACGAGTGTGCTTGGCTCACCACAGATGACGGTTTTGATGGTTCTAGCCACTTCCATAGGCGGCTGTTCTCCTGAGGATGTTACCGGAGAAGGTGGCGCCACCCAGGAGCCCTTGCGGCACACCAGCTGCCTTGGTCCTCGCAGTTCGTACCCTTCAAGGCAGTGGTAGCGCGTGACAGATCCTTCGGCCGGTGACCTCCAGCATGTCTCCTCGCCACTTACGTTGTAGTAGCCGTTGACGATCTCTGGCGGGTCCGGTGAGCATCCAGCGTCTGCGCAGGCAAATAAAGTTTTAGCCGCATGCTTCCGCAATTTGAGAGTTTTATATGGATGCGGCCGCTTTTGGTACATTGGCAGTAACGTCGGCTCTAGAATCCTATATACGAAGCGCAGCAACCAGTGCTTAGGAGTACAGTTGCGCTTTATATAACTATCCTACAGGCGTGCTATAAAGCGGTATCTTAATACAGAACTGAATTCTTGGCCTCCTCACTTGTCGCGTTCGTGTCCGGATTCCGAGCTTTAACACCAGTTCGGTACTGCTTGAGTGCCTCGATGCCTGCGTCGATTTCTCAGTTTTTATCTTAAATAAGCCCTCGATGCTTGGCAGCGGCGTTCGATGGTCTCATGCCTCAAAGATGCAGAAATGCTGGTTTCCACAAAGCTAGTTTGTTGTTGCTAAATTGAGCGCGTGCCCTTGAATGGTGCTGAAGTCACGGTCTTTTTCCTTGTCGAGTTTCACTGGCTCGGCTTGGTAACACTATTGCTCTCCGATGACCGTTTTGATAGGTGTATAGTATGTTTAAAATCCGGCTGGTATGTCAATGTCCTTATTCTGCAAAGTGTTGTGTTATTATTGCAGAAATAAATTGTCATTCTCCACCTTGTACTTTCTGAGCTTGCAATACGGGGACTGTTTCTGCCTTCTTCGCCGCCATCGGATGTCGAATGATAAGAAGCTCTGATTTTTTTCTGCGGAGCATGTGTGTTCAAAGCCTTCGACAACAGAAGAAGTAAGACACCATAGAAGTCCAGATCAGCGACACCCCAGTTCATGAAGTGGAATCATTCAAAATGCTCGGGATTCATGTCAACCACATGGGGCAATAATTCACTCACACTACAATATCTTAGTGACGTGGGTGAACAAGTTGCCCGATTAATTAGCAGAATCACCCTTCGCCTTATACAGGCATTTGTCATCAGCCGCATGGTATATGTGGCACCATGCCTTCTGCTGAAGACAGTTCATATAACGCATCTGGACAGCATAATTAGAATGCGCTGTAAGAGAGTTATGGGACTACCGCTATGAACATCGACAGAGCGGCTGCTCCGCTTAGGAGTCCACAAGATGATTTAAGAACTCATTCAGGCACTCTTCACCGCTCAAGTGGTCCGACTGGCGACCACATAGACAGGAAGAACGAACCTCAATAGTCTCAATATTGAGTGCCCCCTCAACCTTACTAACCAAGCCATCCCAAGCGCCTGGAGGGAATTCTTCAAGTCTACTCCCCTTCCAAGAAGCATGCACCCGACGTACCACCCGGCACGAAGACATGCAAGGGAAAAGAAAATACAGAAACACTACTGCATGCAGGAAGGCGTATTCTACGTCGATGCCGCGTGTCCTGAAGGTGTACTAGCCACGGTGGCAGTTGTCCACAAAGGGAAGATAGTCGACGGACTTACAACAGTCTGCCACAAAAGAGCGGCAGAATAGGTGGCTATAGGTTTCACGACCACACACCCCCCTCGCAATAAAAACTCAGACTCAAAAATATTACACCGAAACTTCATTAAGGTTAGGATTCCTCTGTTGGCGTCCTTGATCCTCCAAACGTGACAAGCCTACGGTGAAATCAAATAGTTGATGTGTATACCTAATCACCAGAGTACAGAAGGGAACGAGTTGCCACACAACTCAGACCGAGCTTTTCTCCCCCGGGACCCCGAGAGATGTACAGTATGGTCCACTGTTAAAGGGAACATGCGATCGCGTGTCGTTGGTTTTCCGCGAGGCGCTGCTGCGTAAAAGCGAGAAAGAATGTCGCGCTGATTATAGACCAGAGTTTTTTTCGGCATTCTGTCCCCCTGCATGGATCTCATTTTTCGCACCCACAACACATAGATTACCTCTTCTCGCTGCTGAATTGGCTTTTTCCATTCTGTTGTAGCATTTCGTGCGAAATAAGCAACATTTTCTCCGGACTAGATTATCCACGTGGTAGTGCTTTGGTCCATATGCCACTCAACGTGTACTGTACGCGTTGAGTGTACGGTACGGTACGGTACGGTACGGTACGGTACGGTATGGTATGGTATGGTATGGTACGGTATGGTATGGTATGGTATGGTATGGCATTGTATGGTATGGTATGGTATGGCATTGTATGGTATGACATTGTATGGTATTGCATGGTGTTTTATTGTATCGTATGGTATGGTATGGCATGGTATGTGCTCACAGAGAGTCCAAGGGGTGTTTGGTGGCATCTCACAACCGCGCGTTCTGCCTGATATCTGCTGTAACCCTTACACATACGTGCACAAAGCATGCGTTTGGCAGCGACTTACGACAGCGAGTTCCACCCGATGACGCCTAATGCGGCGATGATGTACAGGTAGTGGGTTGGAAAGAGCAGGGTGGTGTCCTTAGTCCGGGCTTCATTGGCGTAAGCAGCTGCCCTTGCTCGTTCGATAAGTTGACGTCCTTCTTTCGAGCTAGACAGCACCGCCTCCCGCCGCTCCCGGGTTGGCTGAGTTATGATATCAAAGACTTCGTCTTTTTTGGCAGGCTCATACCATATGTACAGGTCTGCCTTCTCCCAACAAAATTTGCGTTCTGATTCGATGAAATCCTGGTTTGTGGCGTGTAGTACTAAAAGGGCTGTGGAATGTGTGAGTCTGTTTTCTATGGAGGTACATCTCCTGGTTCTTTCTCAGGTCACACGATGTTGGGCCGAGTGATATTGCGAAATATTAAAGCGTGCCTGTAACTCACGGTAAATGACAGCGCTCCATGGTGCATAAATGTTAATCAGATTAACAATGCCGCTACTTTGCTAGTTTATGTTTGTTTCACAAGTTTTTTTACTCTGAGCTACGACAGGAACCCTACATCTGCGCACCACCACCACGCATCTCCCTCCGCACCGGCCATCAGCAGCAAGTGTCACGACCTCGCGCCCGCACCACTACATTTTCTTCATCATTCTTCCCCCGGACCGCGAACGACTGGAACGGCCTTCCCCGTGAACTTGCTGCTATCACATGCCAATCATTGTTCATCGAAGAAATCACGCGTGTACTTGCTTAGTGATAATCTTATATTTGTATAACTTTCAACTTATCTGTTAGTCTTTCTGTTTTTCATTTCTGTGTGCCCCACCCCTTATGTAATACCCTCTAACGAGGGTTTTTAAGGTATTAAAGTGAAGTGAAGTGAAGTGAAAAATTACACAGCGACATGCTCCCTCTTTGTAACTATAATCTCCGCTGAAAGACAATACCACCCACCTCCGAATAGCTTGTGGGAGATGCCCGAGCGCCAGTCGGTGCCCAAAACGATGACGTGGCAGCGGAAAGTCAGGTTTCGGTACTACAACCAATCACGCACTTAGAAGACGCGATGCAGTCGAACCTCGTAAGTTGAGTTTGCCGCCGGCTGGACGTGGTCGAAGGGCACTGTGTTCAGGTAGACGCCGGTCTCGTCATTGTACACACCACACGCGGGTGAAGGCTTGGGGAACATGCCTCCGCAGTCCAGTTCCACCGTCTCCGTGCACGACACGCGGTCTGAGAACGTCGTCCAGCTACCGTCCCTGCACGAGCCTGCAAGACACGGACCGAAAGAACGCAGCTTTTTAGAAAGTTTAATTACGTACAAAATGCTCGTTTTGATTTCTACACAAAGCTTAGAAATTCCTGAAGTAGGGAAGATAATACACTGTAATTACGCTGCTCATGCCAATTATTGATTTAACTAGAGGTTGCATATTGTTTGTAAGTAACAGTCGCTCCTTATTTAAGCCCAGGGATATACACTGACTTGCATTGCTCAATACGCCAAGGAAATGTGCGAAAAGAAAAAGTGCATGATGTGGCGCTTACAGGCACCACAGGGGATTAAATTGGAAAGCTATCCGCGCGGCAACAATAGAGGATAAAATTGAACAGAGGAAAAGAATTCCTCCTCTTTAAAAAATGAATCAAGAACTTCATTTGCGAGAAAAAGAGCGCGGCTTCAAGAGCATCGATGTCGCTCGCGGTGAGAAGGCAGTCTACACAGAGAGAACTGTGACCAGAGAAAAACAAAGCGGAAATAGTGGTGTATACAGTAAAGAAAATACCAGAATAATCCATAAAAATAAAAAAATTACAAGCACGCACGTTCACAGAACGGGACGCCGGCTCCATCTATTGCGCCTCACCATCGGCGGTACAACTTTCGTGGAGGGCGGTACTGCAGGTTGATATTTGTCGAACAAAAAAATTTCGTACTCTAAGCTTAATTGCCTCTTCTTTTTGGTTAAAACGGCCTCTTTCCAGTACATGAATACATCTCCGGCGGATATCTCGCGTCTTATTCGAGTTCCACTGAACCGCGATGTTTGGACACAGTTAACCTGAGAGTGCCGAGGATGGGAGCTGAAAGCATTTATTGCCTAATATGCCTTGAATCATGGCCTACAGATATCACCGGAACCTTGCAGCCTCTACTTTCATATTCGCAGAGCCGTTACTGGTCTATATAGCCACATACCTCTCACCCACAAGAACTTTCTTCGCACAGTTCACTCTATATGTCTTACCTCTCGTACCTATTATGTTGCCATAACAATAGAAATATCCAAACAAGAGATGATAGCAGATTAGAGCTCAGTGATCTCAAATGTACGTGATGTAGAATACGTAATGGTTGGACAAGTTCGAAACAAAATAAATGGCAACACGCGCTTCCTTCAGTGCCCCGGCATATTCTTCTGCGCCCCTCTATTGAGCACAGAGCCATTAGGTGTCTAACCCGCCAAGAGCTGTGTCATAAAAGCAACACTTCAATGGCAGAGTTCCGGGAAGCACTGAACGACTGACTGTGAATGGATATGAAGGAGACGACAGAAGCTATTTGCTGCCCCCGCCTTAGCGTTGTCACACTTGTTTCGTTCCATCGAACAAGAGTGGTTGAACGAGTTTCTTTGGCTCCGGATCATAGCCCGACAACAGCAATAACGGTTGCTTGGATTGTCTAGAGGTGAAAGAGAAGTTTCGTGAGCGCAAAGCTTATCGTATTTTACATGATTTCACTTGTGCAGTGGAGCATGACCGCAGACTTCCGGGGCTTTCATTACACAGATCGAAGTTTGCACTCACCGATGATGACGGGCAGGAAGAAATCGTTTTCCGAGGCACCAGCATCAGTCTCCACTCTGCAGGTGTAGTTTCCCTGCATGGACATGTGTGCGCTGAGGATAGTGATGAAGGAGGGAGAGCGGTTGCTCAGGTCGACGCGCTTGTCGAACAGGTTTCGCGCCAGCGGCCGGCGCCCCTTGCGCCACACGTACACCTCGGCGCCGTCCTTGAACCAGAGCACGCGGCGGAGGTCCTCGGTGGGAGACAGCACGAAGAAGCAGAGCAGCGTGGCCCCTTCCCCTTGCAGCACGTACTGCGTCTTGTTTCTGTCGGACAGCAGGCGTACCTCGGTCACCACCACACCCAGTGCATCTGTAGCAACAGAACAAAAGCGGATAGCAGAATCAGTCGGTTTCCTGCTTTCAGTTTCCCTTGTAAGTACGTCATCGTTTGACGTTGTGAGAGGGACACATCCTAAGCTTAGCCGCCGCGGTGGCTGAGTGGTTATGGCGCTCGGTTACAGTCCCGAAAGACGCGGGTTCCGGCCACGGCGGTCAAATTTTGATGGAGGCGAAATTATAGAAGCCCGTGTACTGTGCGATGTCAGTGCACGTTAAATAACCCCAGGTGATCGAAAAATCCGGAGCCCTTCACTACGGCGTCCCTATAGTCAGAGTCGCTTTGGGAAGTTAAACACCAATAAACCAAACCAAACACTATAAGCCTAGTTTCAGCTTGAACCCCCATCTCAGAGCACAGGCACTTCAGCATTCTCCTTCTCAATGTGTCGCAGATTGTTGTGCCATAGACATTAAGGGCAAGGCATTATTTTTCGTATTTACTTTTAATTGACCTCCATAGCGACTGTCAGGGTGTTCATGGTGCGGAAGCCATAAACTGTCCTTTCTTATACAGCATCTGAACTATTTTGCTCCAGACGTAAGTTTCGCCCTAATTCCTGAACAACCTTAGCGAAGCAAAAGGCCAAACCAGCAACGCCAGTGTTTATTTCGTAATAAATGCACCGATGCTGTTTCTTTTAGCACAGAATAAAATAAATGCTATTCGCTCACAAATGTATGAATCCTCAGTGAAGAATACTCTGAACATGGTAAACAATTCACATGATAAGCAAAGATATCTATGTCGAAAGAGGCACAACAGACTACCAAGTGTGAGCACAGTCATGGGAGGTATATCTGAAGTGGAAAAGCAGTGTGTCTTTCAGCGGAGGAAGAGCAAATGTACGAAATGAACTGGGTTTCAGACACGATGGTTGAGCTTGAGTGCAGCAATTTAGGCATATGCGCGTTAAAGGCTTGAGTACAGTTTCCGTTCTGCAGCAGCCACGCTAAGGTTTCGCTTCCATCGTTCCACGATACACTGCTCCAGATCTCTAGAGAATCTTGCCAAGATCTGTCAATAACGTCAAAACAACGTGGTAAATTAAACAAGTTGGTCTTATTTATAGGTGGATTATGTAACTAAGCATTCTTTTGGAGTCATCATTAGAAATTTTACAATTAAAGTGACGGCAGCTTAATAATGCTTCTCGAGTGACGGACTGAGTTGAGCGCTTTATTTACTTGCAGAGGTACTGAGCGCTACCAAGGCTATTTGCACTAATTCCTGCGGAAGGGGGGGGTGGGTGATATTAGCGCTTCGGTTTGAGCGATGTTATTTCGAATCCTAAAGCGGAAAACCGTGCTCTCACAAGTCATGTTCTTTTTGTTATCAGTTCAAAGAGAGGGGTGCATGTATTGCTGTTCTCTTATCTGTTCGTGGGTACACGACTGAAGTTGTTTACACTCTTAAGATGAATAATATTTCGTGAATGTCACAGACTTCATGCTACTTAATCCAGAACTCCGAGCATGGGCAGTACCAGAGAAAAAAAAATACAGGTGATAAATACTCACACCCTTTTAAAACTCCGTGCATTTTGCTATGATTCGCGACTTTTATGTAGCCTATTATGGTTGAAGAATTCAAGCCGCGATGAAAATCTAAACAACCCTTTTTGTGGCGAGATTTGATAAAATATTTGTTATCTTTTAACCTTTATACTTCGAAACGTTATGACGAAAAGATTATTTAAAATTTGTTGAACAACTGAACACAAAATGCCGATATAAATGTTCTAGAAAGAGGTTTTCGTATATACTGAGATATATGACACGGCTTTAGTTTGCGCTGACAAGATTGCTTTTCACGCAGGCACCGACAAAAAGGCTCTCGTCGAAATTCTTTGTTCGCCTCGAGAAAGTCATAGGTTTTAAGATGTGCGCTTTCTCTTGGCGCTAAGCTGCAGAGGAAGGCGACGTAAGTGAAAAGTAAAAAAGAGCACTGGCAGTTTTTCAATGTGTCCAGCAGTGAAGGGACGTAACTCTTTGTTTGTCTAAAGCCATTGCTTCTAAAGGATCATGGTCGAACCTGTTATGGCTGGAAAGGTTACACTGATTCGTTTCGGAGAAAAATACACTAAGCCGAGCCTGGCAACCTTTTTGCTTCTTTTTCTTAAGAAACCGGATTGTGCCATGCGACGAAAGCGTCTTTTCGACGAAAAAAAGTTGTCTTGGCGAAACGCTGCCACAAAAGCACCGGTCGGGAGTTTTTTTCTTCGTGAAAACAGAAAACCAATTACTTGATTTTTTCTTAATTTTTGCTAATAAAATCTTTAATGCCCCCAACGAAGAGAAGGAGGCGCTATGGATGAAATATACAAATACTTAAAAAAACAAATAAAGCAAGACGATAACAAATGGCCATCGAAAGATGTGAGTGACATCCAACCAGCATCATATTTCCAGAACACGTAGGTGCAAACCCCATAAAGATGTCAGCAGACCAAATATGGAAAATGAGAATATAAACGAAACAAAAAGAAAGGAAACATGCCGAGAAATATAACGTAAACAACAAGATAAACATAGAATATATAACTGAGATGCCGCGGTAATGCAGTTATGGGCAATAAACAGGAGTATATCGAAGCTAAATAATGAATAAAAGGAAACAAAATACAAGGCGGATTCAGAGAATCAGCGACTAAGAATAAGTATCGGCATAACCGTAGATCAGCACTTCGAATTTTGCTAAGCTAATTGCAGTAGCAGTGGTTGACAGCTAGTTGTTCCAGTCGATTACTGTTCTTGAAATAGCTGATTTCGGGTACCGCGACGGTGTGTTATATGTTTGAATTTGAAGCAGTAGTCGCAGCGTTAGAAAGCTGTTACGGGTGGCTCAAAAAACAGTCACCGTAAAGTGACTGGTTGTGCTAAATTTTACATGAAAGCGCTAGACCTGAGAGTTCACGGCAATACGATGACAGAGAACTCAACGCATTTATTAAATTCTACAACAGATATAAAACTTCTGAAATGTGAATATTTCGAGAATATAAAACGAGCAGCACGGCTTTGCGAAAAGTAGAAACTGTTACCGTAGGGGTGATGGGGTTACCATGTCATATATACCATTCAACATCTTCGAGAAGGAGAGATATCGAAGGACATAATTGAAAATTTCAGTTACAATATGCGATTCCTCGACATGAGTCAAGATAGCAGAAATTTCTGAACATTAATTGTATGCCATCATACTGGCTGCAAAAATGGCAAAGATGGAGACCGGAAAGAGCAGTCGAAGTGGCCTCCTCAATCCTTCCGTGATCAAAAACAATTCCCGGCTCAAATTACCATTTCGTTATCCATAACAAATGTTTGACAACTCTCGCAACACGCGCGCGTGTCAATTCATTGCCTACTTTATTGAGCCATGAAAGTAGACCACCAAAGAGCGTTTCCTTAGGAGCTCACTTCCGTATTCTCTTTCGCTGATCATCTCCGCACACTCCAGCCGAGCACTTTCCTCCGTGTATATATAACACGTATTAAGGCCGAGCGCGACCGAGTGCCTTATATGAATTTTCATTCGGAGCTCAAAATACAACGACGGCAGCACATAGATGGAGCCTGGAAACTGAGGTGACGGTGGAGGTGGGGGTCCTCCTTTTTACAATTGTTCATCCACTTCTTCCTCTTTCTTGCATTCTTTCCACGAGTCTGTACTGCAGATTTATGCACACGCAACTCTCCGTCGGGTGAGCTTGCTTTCTGTTTTTCTGGTCCTTCGTTCGTTTGCATCGTTCTTCGCTTGCATTTCCTTCACAGAATTTGTGAATATAAATGGTGAATTGCGAGAAGCTCCCGTCGGAGGAAAGAAAAATGTCGAAGGTCGTTTTTTTTTGGCGGCATGGCTACTTATTTGTCGTGTAGTTTTTCTCCCTGGTTGGCGCCTTTCAGACCGCCTGAACGTGCTGAAGCCGCTGCAGCACTACGCCTGGACACGATGCAAATGTGATGAGGTAGTTACTGCGGGCATAATATTTCTTGCATATAGACTCCCTCACTTTGCTAATGAGCAGCCCTTGGCAATATTTCTCTTTCCTTTTGTGCTTTTTTACCCTCGTGATGCGGCTGTGACACGAACTTAACGGCAAGAGAAGCGAGTATGCGCTACGGTGTCTTGTACAAGCGAGTGCTTGTGTACAAGAGAGGAGACACGCTTCGCACTTCCGGTAAGAAAAAAGAAAGAGCTGATGCTTGGACCAAAGACAACGGGAACAGAACAAGAGAAGGGTGTTCTTTTATGTTAAGCTAGAAACAGAAGTAAATAAGTTAGTTATTTAGGGCACCAGACTGTAGATCGGAAGTTGCAAAGCTGTTTGATATACACTCCGATGAAACGTGCAATCACGAAAATGTATGACAGATGTTTAGAATTTTGTTCCGGTAAATAAACGAATACACTGGCAGCAGAGCATTCCTGCAAAAAGCGTTTTGTTGTACTTGCGGAGGCAACTAGTCTGTGCACGCTGCATAGGAAGGAGGCTTTCTCCTCTTTTGAGTGGGCAACAATCTGCTTTATGTCAGCTGCAACAGGCACCCTGCAGCTCGTCTTTTGCTTCGTCGCATTTTATGAACCCTTTGGCTCTGCGGCTGTGGTTACTAATCGAACACTTCCTATGATCCAGGAAACGGGAGGCAGGCACACAGCGAGACGTGCGTGGTCGTACACTACTTCATCCGGTCCGTTGTGCACTCGGAATTGCAGAATTGAGGGAACCACGCCGGCGGGAAAAAAATTGGAACAGTTCCCCTTGTTCTGTAATTTTTTTCTCTTTTCCTACTCCCACAAGCTGCAGAAAATGCCGCCTGCTCATGACGATCGCCCGCAGCTAAGCTTTCGTCAACATTCCTTCATTCTTCTGCAACTGCGCTAGATTTTCTTTACGAGTCTCCGGTTCTCCTGCGCATCGTGAAAGAGGGTGATGCCTCCCTTCCGGGAATCGGCGGGGAAGCGCGGTTGTGGCCGGAACTTGACGAGCCAAATACGAGAGGGTGTTTGAATGAAGTACATGTACGAGCACCGGCACACACGGAGGCTTTAGCTCGGAAGAGAGAGACACAAAAAAATATCTGGCCGGTGTTCGTGTCAATTGCTTTGTTGCAGAGTGTGTCCGACGCGGTCTTGTCAAAGCGTGTTTCCTCCGTTTCGCGAGCGCGGGACCTAGCCCTTTGACTCAAGAAATTAGAAGCTGAAGCGAGATGCGGATTCGTGATTAGAAAAAAAAATTCTCTCAGCCTTCTTTTCGAATAGTTCAGCATTTATCTCAGCAAGGGCAGTCTGTTTAGACAGCAGGAAGCTAATAGCCACGGTATTTTAGTGCAGTAAGTAACGAAGCTGTTTGTTTGTCACGACAATGTCAAAGACGGGCCACATGCTTATAGCTAACATTTCGAGCCCCTGAGGAAAATAGCCTCTCTGAAAGTGAGCATTCACGCGACTACACAGGAGGATAAAAATGATAGCGCGATCAAAAAGAAGAGAACACAGCAAAACGCAAAAAATGCAATATATAAATAAGAGTCATATCGGGAGTCCCACAGGGATCTGTTTTAGGGCCATTACTATTTTTAATTTACATTAATGACATAGCATCTAACATATCATCTAACGTGCGACTGTTCGCTGACGACTGCGTAATCTATAGAAGGATAGTCACCCCCCTTGATGCAGTTATTCTACAGACCGACTTAGTGCGCCTAAATGAAATGGTGCCAGCTATGGCAGATGGAAATTAATATCAAAAAAACAATGTTGATGACCTTTTCCACGCGCACTAATATACCTTCTAATGTCTACACAATTATTGAGAATACAGTTGAAAGAACGGATTGTTTTAAGTACCTAGGTGTTTATCTCAGTGCTGATTTAAGCTGGAACACCCACATAAATCACATCACAAACAAAGCATTTAAGAAACTGGGACTCATCAAACGTCGTCTATATCTTGCCAACCCCGAGACAAAGCTTCGCGCGTATACTACACTCATAAGGTCAGCTTTAGAATATGCATCTTTAATATGGAGTCCAAGTAGCGTTTCATTAATTAACCGTCTTGAGTCTGTGCAAAATAAAGCTGTGAGGTTCATCCTTTCTTCATACTCACCGTATGAAAGTGTGTCATTATTGAAGCAAACTATCAGTATTCCCGACCTTATCACTCGACGCAAGTTCTCTCGTTTATCGTTTTTTCATTCCTTGTACTACGATGGCTCCCCGTTCACAGCTGATCGCATCGCCCCTGCCCATCATGTTTCATCCCGGTCTGATCATTCCCACAAAGTGCATCTCATCTTCGCACGAACACTGAAATATAAAACATCACCCTTGCTATTATCTATGGCAGAGTGGAACTCGTTACCGGCTGACATAGTTTCTGAAACTGAGCTATCACATTTCCAAACAAAACTTTCATCGCACCTTGGCCTACAAAATTCACCGTGATATTTTCAGTATTGTTGAAGCATTAAGTCTTATACCTATGTATCTTTCAGCGACTGCAGTGATGTGTACATGCAATTTGTATATGTAGTTATTCTTTGTATTTGTTAAATACTATGTGCCAATAATCTGTATTGTGTTGTTTTCATGCCCTCCCCCCCCCCCCCTATGTAATGCCCACTTGGGCCTTTAGGGTATTTAAATAAATAATAAACAATAAATAAAATAGATGAAATGGGCTTCACAAAAAACCTGTGCGCAATTTCACATTTTGTAGGACGATTCCTGGTTATGGACGAAGCGTAAGAAACAAACACCGGGATGAATGAGACTACGGGGGTTCGCTATAATTTATCGGCTCGCGTCAGTCGCACTGGTGACGGCAAACTTTTTTATTATCAGTCAAAAAAATAATTTGTTTGATTTACCTGCCTATGTAAAGCACTAAACAAACTGGCAGAGTCCACACGCACTTCGAAGGAGACAATGTAATGCGATAATATCGACAGGCTCACAGCAAGTATTACAGTCAGATGAAACTGATACACGTTGCCTGAGAGGGTTAAAGCGCGTCAAGAGTGCGCGCGGTGTTCAGCAGCCCATGCTTCATAGTCAAGCATGGAAAGAGAACTCGCAAGAGATAAGAGCAGAGAGAGAGAGAAAACTTTATTGGGAATATATATGGAGGAAGTATGAGAGGGCCCTGAAGGGACCCTCCCTTACAAACACTAGGTGGGCTCCTCGTTACAGGAGCCCATTGGCCTCCAGGGCTGCTCGGGCTCGGACGACTAGGGCCTTTTGGCTCGTTAGGTCGGAGCAGTTGAGCAGGGCTGCCTCCCAGTCCTCCGGGGTGGGGTTGGGTTTGGGGTCTAGGTTCGGGGTTGACTGGCATGCCCACACCATGTGGTAGATATCCGAGGACTTCTCCTCACAGTGTGGGCATTTTCCCGTGCAAGCGGGATCAAAGAATTTCAGAACTGCCGGGCACTGCAGAGTTTTGGTGAAGAGACGGAGAAGAATGTGTTCCTCCATCTTAGTGAGGTCCTTGCATGGCTTGGGAAAGATTGAATGTTCAGATTGGTAAAGTTGTGTTATTTCCTTAAAGGTAAAGACGGGCTTGGGATCGGGATCCGCTGCGGTAGGGTTAGAAGGCGTTGTTACCCGGAGAGTGAGCGCGCGGGCGGAGGCATCTGCCATTTCATTGCATTCGAGTCCTAGATGAGCGGGAGCCCATACTATCGTTCGGGGAGCGGGGGCCCCGGGATAGTCACTGTTTTGAAGAATGCGGTAAGCTAGGAAATGAATGAAATCCTGTTCAATGTTTCTACAGACCCCTCTCGAGTCAGTAATGATGACCCGCGAGTCCCGGTCTGTGGCGGCAAGCGCGATAGCGACCTCCTCCGCATGAGTTATGTTTTGAGCTCGGAACGTAAGTCCGTTCACCGTATCTTTCTTGTGTACGACTGCGGCCGTGTACCACCCCCCACGGTGGGGGCCGGAGGCGTCCACGTAAAAGACTCCGTGTTTGTCACCGTAGTGTTAGGCTAGAGATTCCGCCCGCGCGAGGCGTCTGCCACTATGGTCTTCCTTTGACATTTTGGCCGGGAGAGGTCGCACGTTCAGGGCGAGTCTCCAAATCTCGGGGACACGTGCGCGCTCATCCACGAGTGTTGTGTGATGGCGAATGTGCAGTCGGGCTAGTAGGCGGCGACCCGATGGCATTTTCGAGAGTCTAGTGTATTGGTTCGTCAAGTGGGCTTCCCGAAGCTCGGCGAATGTGTTAACCATCCCCAGGCACATGAGGCGTTGGTTAGACGCGTTTGCCGGGAGGTTAAGGGCACACTTGTACATTTTTCTGAGGACTACCTCGAGGGCATTTTCGTCAAATTTCCGAAGGTGAAGGTAGGGGGTCGAGTAGAGGACTCTACTGGTTACGAAGGCATGCGCAAGCCGCAGGGCGTCTTTGCATCGTAGCCCCCCGCGTTTGTTAGAGACCCGGCAGACCATTCGGCCTACCTGAGTTCCTACCTTGCACAGTCTGGCTAGTGTTGTTTCAACTCGTCTATGTTTGTGGATGAAAAGATCAAGTACTCTGATCTCGTCGTGTTCGGGTATGGGGCCGTTAGGCAGGGATAGTTCCAGTTTGGTATCGCACTTTGTTGATGGGCGAATGTGCACAAATTCAGACTTAGCCGGGGAGCACTGAAGGCCGCAATGGCGAGCGTAGGCATCTACGATCGCGGCCGCTTGCTGCTGGTGGGTTTCTATATCACCGACTGTGCCGTGTTTGGCCCAGATGGTTATGTCGTCAGCATACAGCGCATGCTGAATGCCTTCGACTTTCGCCAGCTCGGCCGGGAGATTCATCATGGCGAGATTGAAAAGGAGCGGAGAAAGAACCGTGCCCTGCGGGGTTCCTCGCGTTCCTAGCTGGTAAGGGCCGTGTTCTTCGTCTTGTATCCTGATGATGGATTGTCGCTCAGATAGGAATTGTTTGACGTACTGAAAGGTTCTGCGACCGCAGTTGGTCTGGGAAAGATGTTGTAAGATGCTTTCGTGTTTGACATTGTCGAAGGCGCCCTTTAAGTCTAAGGCGAGTACTACCTTGTCGCTCAGGGGGTATTCGACGGGGTTGAGAATTTCTCGATCGAGTTGTAGCAGAATGTCCTGCGCGGATCGGTGCGGGCGAAAACCGTACATGGTGTCAGCGAATGCGTTGTGGTCTTCCAAAAACTCGGACAGTCGATCTCGCACCATCGTTTCCATAAGCTTTCCCGCACAAGACGTAAGGGAGATAGGGCGAAGGCTGTCCGTGTTTATGGCTCTGCCGGGTTTGGGAATGAAAGAGACCAGAGCAGTCTTCCATTCGATTGGGAGGGGTTCCTCGCCTAGCCACATAGAATTGATGTACGCGAGGAGGTCTTCGTAGGCGGGGTCGGGGAGGTTGGCAAGAAGTTTCACGGTAATTTTGTCCCTTCCCGGCGCCGTTCCTCGCTTCATTTTACCCAGTGCCGCCTTCAGGTTGTACAGTTGGAACGGTCGATCCAACTCCGCGTTCTCGGAACCTGCATAAGAGTACGCGGGCCCCCGGGGGTCCTGTTGAGTGCAAAGGTATTGGTCCCGTAGTTGTTCTGCCAATTAAGAAGTATCTCTATCGAAGCTGTAGATAGCCCGTTGGAGATGCTTTTGCGTCTCTGCACGAGTCTGTGTTGGGTCGATTAGGGCGCGAAAAAGACGCCACGTACTGCGGTTTGACATTTGCCTAGCTGCCGTGTTACAGCGATCTACCCAGTTGGAGTCGGCGAGTTGGGCCGCGTACTCTGCCGCTCGCTGGGTGAGCTCGGTGATCCGGGCTTTAAGTTTCCTGTTGTGTTTCTGTCGGCGCCATCTGCGGACCAGGCTATGCCGCGCCTCCCAGAGGTGCAGGAGGTGGTTACCCACCTCCGGCGTGGCCTCCGAGAGTTGAATTTCTTTCTGTGTCGAACGAAGGTGTGTAACCACTTCTTGAGTCCACGCGTGGTATCCTCGTTCGCGAATGGGGGTCGGGTTTGTGTAAGATTGCCGGAACTCATGCCAGTCGGGGAGTCGGGCTTGCGCGTGGGGTCTTGCCAACGGTTTAGTCCTAACGGTGATTTGGATGAAGCAGTGGTCGCTGCCGAGGGTTTCCTCGGTGTTTGTCCACTCAGCATGTCTGATGTTCTTGGTGAAGGTAAGATCCGGACACGTTTCACGGGTCACGGAGTTATCCACTCGCGTTGGGTATGCAGGGTCTGTGTGGAGAGTTAGGCCTAGCGTAGACGCGAGGTCCGCCAGCTTGCGTCCTCGCTTCTCTTCGCTCACGTATCCCCAAAGCAAGCTGGGAGCGTTAAAGTCGCCCAGGATTACTAGGGGGTCCCTACCTGCTGTTTTTAGGGCACGACTAAAGAGCGTCCTTGTTGCGTTCTAATCGAAGCAGGCGCTTTTCCTCCGTTCACCAGTAAGCTTGGCGGCTGGTCTTGAAGCCCTTGTCCTTCGCGCGTACTAGATCGTACATAGCTTACCCTTCTCTTGACGCATCGTACACAGAAGTGGAAACATGTTTAATCTTTCACTCTGATATTTACAGCTTACACAGAAACCGAACGCTGATCGCAATATCAGACGCCGAGGCTCGGTCGCACGAAGAGTGCATTCAATAATTTCGGGTCACGATAAGCAAGAGCACTTCAAGCTCGCACGAGAAATAGTGACAGGTTAAGCGTAACGTGACTCTCACTGAGACCTTTGAATTAGCTAAAGAGAGAGCGAAAGACGAAGGGAAAGGCAGGGAGGTTAACTATGCGACCCTACACGTGGGAAGGGGAACGGAGGGAGACGTAGAAAGGGGAGAGAACATAGGAATGTGTTCACTTTTGCGTGTGTCCTTTAGTCATTACTTGCAGGGTACACAGGCACACACTAATAGTTCACCACCTTGCACACAATCTTGAGTCCTTCAGGAACTTTAATAGTGCCTTCACAGCTGTCCTCTGCGATGAAGGTTTACTTCAAAGACCGAGAGTCTTGGCTTCAGTAAGGGGCCGATGATCTAAGCGGCGAAGTGTTGCAGCCAGGAGTGCAAGCTAACAGTGAAACCGAGGGCAGCTACAAATAAGGTGTTCTATAGTTTCGTCGCACCCACACATCTCACACGCAGGAGAGTCTGCCATTGCGATTAAGTGAGAGTAGGCATTTGTGAACGCCACTCCCAGCCATAGGCGACACAACAGCATAGCATTGCAGCGGGAGAGGCCGGCCGGAGGACTGATTTCAAGTAAGGGGTCGAGGCGGTGCAGACGGCATGCAGAGTTTCCAGGAGAAGACCATGACGCTAAAAGATTATTTCGGCCAAGCATTCGCAGATTTATTGCTGCGTAGGCTCTTGTCAGTGGTATCTGGACCGTGTTCGCACTGCTGTGAGCCCATCGAGCGGCAGCGTAAGCGGCGTCGTTTCCGACAATGCCACAGTGTTCAGGTATCCACTGGAAGACAGTGTCATGACCCTCTTTTTGTGCCTGGAGTTGAAGATGTCTAAATTCAGCTACGAGTTGCTTGTAGAGAATTTAGTTCGGTGAAAACAGAGGAAGACCAAGAAAAGGTCGTTACGAGCTTCATAAACTCAAAAGGACTTCCAGTGAATGAGCTCAGAGTTGGCGCAAATCAATAAAAAACGGAAACACCTCTCCTTTCAAAGGAAGCCGCATATATGAAAAACAAAACAAAAAATTAGGGTGACACTAATGCTCCTCCTTTCAGGGTATGAAGCAATAGTGTTAATGGCTTCCTTTAGTTAATGGCTTCCTTTAGCTTCACACACAGTCACTGCTCTTTCTCACAATCCCAAAATTATCACTTATCTGAAAACAGTTCCCACATTCTTGTCTTTGAACTCTTCCGCACTGCAGTTTACGGACATAAAGTTGCTTCTGTATATACGCACACTGATACACACTGATGCAGTACTCACTGCACTACACACGCATATCACATGGCCGAAAAGGAGAGTTTCAACCGGAAGCAAGTCCTGCACTCAAGAAACTTTAGCCGCCGCGTTGGCTCAAAGCGTATGGCACTCTGCTCCTGACCAGAAAGACGCGAGAATGAGCCATCCTTATGCAAGCGTATGAGACAGCATTTTTTCGTGCTTGCGCAAGCGTGATGGGTGTGGAATGCTTTCTGTTGCAGTTTTTGTTTTCAATTTATTTAGTCTTTCTTTGAACGCCATGACTCTCTCGCTATTAGAAAGGTCATTTTGCTAATGACCTCACTAGCCCACAAGCTGAGCAGAAATACAATCAAATATCTTGATACGGATGCAAGTACAGACTGAAAATGGCGTTAATTTTAAAACGAAATACGAATGAAGATCAGTCGAACCGCTGTTATAATTCTTTAAAATATTTCTCTGCAATTCCGTTCAACGCAACCGTCTATCGTATCAGCCACTTTGTGACACATATTTGGAGAGCGGAGTGCTTAGATTTTTTGTTTACTTCTTTTGAAGAGTTTTCCTTATTTATTCTCGCGAATACTAGATTACAGATATCTGTATGAGTTCTGTCTCATGAAGTAGTTTTAATGTTTTACGAAAAAAAAACAATAATGGTGAGAAAGTTCGAGCTTCCAGACAAGGCAAATATGACTCATTGGGAGGGCGCAGTTATACCGCTTTTCATCAGTACAAAAACCAAGAAAGTTGAAGCAGTGTTCTTGGAATTCCACTAGATTGAAGGATTCCAATGTACGAAGCTAGCAGGTAAAGAATGACAGGTATTTTGTGTCACGAAACACAACTCTTTTTATCCACACATGAGCGAATAAGAGTGACCGCTTCCAATCATTCGGAAGAAGTCTGCAGTCTTAGATTAGGATACGAGGCTTGCAAGAAAGTGTAATCGAAGAAGCAGTAAAAAAGGCACCGCAACGCGGTGCTGCTAATTTTAACCCCTAGCAAGCACACAAGGCTGCTAGACTTTCGACCGAGATTGCTGGGATGCACTGTAGGAATGCTTGTTGGAAGTAAGCAGCAATGGCACAATGTCAGAACTCGTCCATCTGGCGCCAATTACGACCCGCTTAGTGCAGTATTAGAACGAAAGCGAGGCGCAGAGCTCCGGAACTGGGAATGCCTAGCGTTGTTCTCCAGCGTATAATTATCTGCAAGTTTATGGTAATTTCATTGCATGATTTTTTCTCTCAAAGACCTTTTGTGATATCCGCTTTGGAAGCGTTCTAAGTGTGTTGCGACTAGGAAGAGCCTTTCATTAATTACTTTGACCCCGAAGAAACGGACCATGGCGCCTCTAATAACAGCTGAGGACCGGTTCGTAACGTTCACTTGAAGTCACCTTTCGCTTAATGTTTTTTTTTTCTGTTCAACCGTGAAAACAAGAAGCTAGAGGCAGTAGAAAAGGACAGCAATGGCTGTCATGCATACTATAAGGCGCTAATTCATCAATTTCTGCCAATGCGTTCACTTGTTTTTGGAACAGATGTCACAGTAAACTAGTTTCCCCCAAAACTGACTTCTCCATCAGTGTTTTTCCGTTCATTGCAAGAGGTTCCAGCGGCTACCGATTGATTTCATGCATACAGCCGCCCGAATGACGGAACGCGTGGCCGGTACTGCCTTCAGCGCCACGAAGCGACAGTCATCGGGGCGAGATAATACATTCAGTATGCTTACAGTCGCTGACGATAGCTGGTGCACAGGCCGCTTTGACTGCAAATTTTGATTGCCGCGATAACTGCAAAGAGCATTGAGCATCGGCGGGCAAAAAGCACAGAAACACCCCCATAACGAGCACGCCGTCCAGGCGGTGATCAGGCACAAGCGAAAAAGCAGGCAAAGCTTGCTGCGCACCAGCTATTGCCAGCCACCGTAAACTTGCCGGGAGCATTATCTTGCACCGATGACTGTCGCTTCGTGGCGCTGACGGCAGTCCAGGCCACCCGTTCCGCCATTATTATTAAGACTGTGGGTGGCTGTACTTACCGTTCTAGCGTAAATCAATTTCTACAAATGCTGCCAGAACAATAGGGCACAAACCACGATAGGTGGTACGTACAACTTTAACTGCACCGGGACACGCTTCGACGAAGCACGCATCTAGATAACGATTAGTTTTGTTATTGTGGTGGGCGCTTTCGTGGCCATTACGTACCCGACGAACAAAGGAAGGCTGCAGAGACAGCGTCTTGCACGGCCAGCCGACCGAGATGTCGCGCAGAAGAAAAATTCGTGGCAGCATATGGTGGAAAAGAAAGAAGTATAAGAGGAAAAATAGAATGTTTGTATCGCACGATGCGACGTGGCGAATGAATAGTGACTAAAGTAACAAATCTGTCGCATAAGGCAACCACCCAAGGAAGAAATCTCTCAGGCTCGCAAAAGCGATAATAAGAGGTCGTTAGCTGTAGAAATAGAACGGAGCCATTGAGTTTCTAGTGAATACGACAATACGCATTGTATTTTCGGGTAAAATATTTCTTATTACGATACCAATTTCCCTGCAGCAGCTGCGAAAAGCCGGTGGGTAGAATATTTCTAGGTGCGGAGCAGTTATTCTTTCTTATCTTACGAGCTATGCCCCATTCTTGGCCACCATTCAAGGCGCTTACGGATCGGATCGGGAAGTTTTGGCACTGAAAACCGCCGGAAACGCGTATAAGCAGCCCGTAGAGAATCAGTAATCTTCGTCAATAATAGCGCAGCACTATCGTATCCGAATATCTTTGTTCGGGAGATTCTCTTTTTTATGCCTCTATATTTCCTACCAATCGGCTTCGGTACCTGCGCACTTCAGAAAACTTTGTGATGATGCTTTGCATCAATGTTTTTAAGCGTGGAAAACTTCATCCGGGTAGTTTATTACAACAGCGTCAGTTTTTCAAAGAAAAATTGAAGAGCGAAAGAGCACTGCTTTTTCGAGCTTTAAACAGATGTCTTATCAATACGCGCTTGCATTTACTGATCATGACGTGGCGTACAATTCAGCAAATGGTTTGGGCAGAACGCGACAACGAGGCACATGCAATTTAGTGGGGGAGCTTAAGTGTTACTGCGCGCTCCCTTCCCGCTTGAATGCTTGAGTTTTGTGTTCTTCTATGCTGTTGCACTGAAAAACTTTTATGGTAAATATTACGCTTCAAGAGCACTGGCTAGATCATCGTTCAAAGTGTGCACTGTAGAATGTTAAAATCTTCACAGATACCCGTCTTTTTATAGATTACTTGGCTCCTGGGTACCCGCGCCTCTGTGCTTCACATGAACATGAGTGAGTGCCAGGCGGTCTTGTTGAGCCTTATATCCGTGCATGCCGCAGTTCACGACATCAAGGCCTTTGTGTTCTGTGTGTTCGTATTTCTGTTCACTTGGCTGGCTGGTGACGTGCCTGGAAGTGGCCACGGCTACTCTTGCTGGCGGGATTGAGAATAAAAAGAAGAAATGTATCGTCCTAGAAACTGCGCAAACACAGACATCTGCTCAGTCATGGCACAGTCTTAACGCTGGTACTAAATGAAAACCCGGTTTTACGCGAAGATCATTAGCAACCATCAATCGCACCTCTGCTTCCTACATTCGATAGCATTTTGGCTAACCGCCCTTTCATTAATAAAGAAATATTTTTGTTATTTTATATGTTTACTTATAAAACGCCGTCATCCATAACCGCTAACGGGTTCCGTGCCGCTAGAGGTAACAAATGCTGAACTGAGGCCCTTCGTTCTTGGCCTGGAAGGAAAAAAAGATGTTCAGCACGCTTGCTTTTCGAATAAACTCCTGCCTTGTAGCCACATTCATGATGGATTGCTGACGTGCTAAATGAGCAGCAACAGAGCAGATCGACATGAATACAGCGAGAGAGGTCGGATGAAATGATGGTCATGAAAGATATGAACAAAAGAAACAACACGATAGATCGCCAGACATTTCTTGGTATTTGAGACTTGCACATGTAAATAAGGGTTACGGCAGTGAGGAAAACATAAAAAAAAACTACTAGGCGATCTTATCCAAACTCTAAGGTTCGTTATATCCGGGGCCAGCACACTGAGGTCGTTACATCCCAGGTCCAGACACAGAAGCTTAGGGGAGGCATCGCACTTGGGCTCGTTAAATCCTAGGTAACACATGGAAGTTCGTTATATTCGAGGTTAACAACACACGAAACTTTCTTATATCAGAAGGAGAATACTTAGGTTCTCTATATCCGAGGTTAACGCAGTAAGGGTCTTCATATCCAAGGTATCTTACTAGAGCTTGTCGAGCGAATTTTGTGCAGCGTTAATTCTTTTACGGATAGCACCAGCGAAGTCTTAGAGCGAGAGTACGAATTTTACTCAAGCGATTTTGTACGCACTGTGCGTACGCTACACTGCAAACGCATCTTCGGAAGACAGAGGAGCGACAAGTAGTGGTTTCATGCGGATCTGATGCATTCGGATTTGGCACAAAATCTCGACAGGGCATACAAGATTCCTAACAAACGGGGCACCCCGTTTCGTCTGTGATTCGCGTTCCTAGACGCTATAGCGTGGCTTAGTAGGCTCGGAGCAGGTTTTTCGCTAAGTTGACATTTTGCTCGGTGATCGTGTTTGCGATCATTAAACAATCTTGTACGGTTAGATGCACTCGTAGTTGAAACACGAGCACTTGTGTTACGACGCACATTATTTAAATCTAATCCATATTACAACCTGATGGCCACCTTACCTTGCTAACGTTCGTTTTTTATGTGCATTTCTAAACAAACTACCTTTTTCCCTGCAGTGATGAAGACTTTCAGCCCGGCAAATATGAAGCTGCTCCGACATTTGAGGTTTTATTTGAGAGAACACTGAAAAATAGAGGCCCTCATTAATTTGCTGTACAAAAATTCTGGTACGGTTACCTTACTCGGAACTCCAATGTCTACGTCTCTGGCAGCGTTTATGTTTGGTCAGTCAATGATGCTTTAAAGAATTGAAACCGGCGTTAATATAATTAGTCTTTGTGTGTATGGATCGCATATATATTGTTTAGAAATGAAGAAAGAGGAACATAAGCGGGAGCTTAACTCGTGGATCAAGGGACGTTCAGCCAATATCACCAAAGATGAGTCGCGTTCGTTGCGAGCAATTATGTTTCGCTTTCTATAACAAATGCGAGGTAGGCTCGTACATCAGCTTATGTCTCTGTTTTGACACTATTAACCAGGAGAAGTTGAAGAAAGCGACTTTTCTGGCCTTAAGCGTGTATCTAGCCTAGCAACGATGTTTCAAACTTCTCAGCACGCTTGAATAATGGTGGTAGTGGTAGTGTTTCTTTGAAACGAGCTGTTTTCTGCATCCGTTCGGACAGGCACAACGGTGGACATCGGATTTTCCTGCGAGAGTGAGTTGGACATCGCAGTCGTATCAGAAAAAGATGACGAGCAGATTTAGGACGTCGATGAAGCGCTAACCATGTTTGAGCTAGTTCGTAGCAACATTTAATCACATGATGTTTGGTTCAGTGCGTCTGGGGAAATAAATAGTACACACTGAATAACTTATAATCTCGTAACTGTTGCATGAATTAAGAGAAGCTCGTCTAAAGAGTGCTTTTTGTTTAAAACAATAGTGTTAATTACAATTAGGAATCAATAAAAGAATGTATAATAAGAATAAAAAACATGAAAAAAATTCAAACAAACTGCGTGGAAAATTTGTGCGTTTTTTCCCACAAAATAACTTAAGTGAAAAGGAATTAACACTGCGCAGCATTCGCGCTCATAAAAGTAGATGGTTTTCCATCGGTAACAAGAATTACGACAGCGTTAATGCAATGGTTAATATTTCTATAAATAACGAAGCGTCGGATGAGTGCACACCAGCTTCCCATTGCTGAAGACATCCGTCACAACATTGGCTGCGAATGTATCACATGCTTGTGGGCGGAAAACGCGAAGTATGAAGTTGGTCAAAACTTCTTAGACCTCTGGGTTTCCTTCCGAGCAATAAATTCAGGCTTTAAATGTACTCGGGAGGCTACCAAGGCCCTCAGTGCTGAGGATTCAACCCTTCCTTTCCCTTCGAAGGTTCCTAGATTTGGGGGTGTGGTAAATTTCCGTAATCACAAGGCTCAAAAACAGACACACTGGCCTGGGGACTTCTAACTCTGTATATATATATATAATATATATATATATATATATATATATATATATATATATATATATTATATATATATATATATATATATATATATATATATATATATATTAGCAGACAAGTTAAAGGAAATGAGGGGCCCGTTTGACAAATTTATGAAGGGGGCCGACAGTCACCGAAACCAAGGTGCATAGGGGAACGTTAATTTTTTTTTTAATGTGTTATGCTTATGAGTGGGATAATAATACTTAGATTAATAAATTATGCTTATGAGTGGGATAATAATACTTAGATTAATAAATTGCTTAAAGAAAATTACTTATAAAGCAGCAGAAAAAACAACCATGCCGCCGGTGGGATCCGAACCCACGACCTCCGAATATCGCGTCCGGTGCTCTTACCAACTGAGCTACGGCGACGGCTGTCCAATCTGCTGCTCTCGTGGGTATTTATGTTTACTAGGTGTAAGCGAGCCTTAAAAGTGTTCACCAGCGCCACCCTCGACCATAGCGGCGGACGTAGCACGTCCTATAATACCGCGAGCGTGACGTAGAACGTCAACTAACGGTGAGGGCGGAAACTGTGCGAGAGCCCTCTTATGCTTCCTATGGCATCAAGACTGCCAGAACCGAGACCCTCGTTAAGCTATTAGCAGACAAGTTAAAGGAAATGAGGGGCCCGTTTGACAAATTTATGAAGGGGGCCAACAGTCACCGAAACCAAGGTGCATAGGGGAACGTTAATTTTTTTTTTTAATGTGTTATGCTTATGAGTGGGATAATAATACTTAGATTAATAAATTATGCTTATGAGTGGGATAATAATACTTAGATTAATAAATTGCTTAAAGAAAATTACTTATAAAGCAGCAGAAAAAACAACCATGCCGCCGGTGGGATCCGAACCCACGACCTCCGAATATCGCGTCCGGTGCTCTTACCAACTGAGCTACGGCGACGGCTGTCCAATCTGCTGCTCTCGTGGGTATTTATGTTTACTAGGTGTAAGCGAGCCTTGAGAGTGTTATAATATATATATATATATATATATATATATATATATATATATATATATAATGTGTGTGTATATAGATATGCTAGCGCCAACAACGTACTAAGCGCAAGCGCCGTTTATTTCTTAAGTTGTGAGGATTTTTAAAGAAATATAAGAAAGATTGAGAAAAGAGAGTGAAATTAGATTTGAACATTTAGCGTCCAAGAACGTTTACGCTGCTGCTGTAGAAAACCATGATCCGAGCGAATTGTTTCGGCTGCGACCAAGTCTCTGCAGCGTTAGCAGAAATAATAAATGAAAATCTGAAAGCTGCCTTATTTGCGCTTTCTTCATTGTTACGAGATTTGAGTTGAAGATGCTCTCTTACGAGTGCGTTCTCGTTGTCGTTTCACATACAATATCACTGGCCAAAGAAAATGAAAAGAAGCAAATGCGGAGGTGGTTTTCGTTTAAAGCATTTCAACCTTCCACAACAAAAAGGACACGCCAGACAACAATGGCGTACTGGTAGCAGATAAGTTTGAAGCTGCAATGTTTTGCTGTGCAACAAGTCCCCTCGCAGTCCAGCTACTAGCAAAGCTCACAAAAAAAAAGCTGTGGCCGTCACGAATAAAGAGCCCGAAGCGGAGAAGGTTAAAAAACAAAACAGGACAAGTAGCCGCCATATGTGGATTTCCCTACTGACCCGACGTACACGTGGGCTTGACATCGTGGCCTGCTGTTTGTGGATTCGTTTTTGGGATTTAGGTGTGACCTCCCGTTCTCTTAGCCGCTATGAGAAGTGATGAATGCGCAGTTATGCTTCTTTGCCGAACGTTTTCTTTTTTTTAGTATAGGAAGGCAATAAAGCAAAGAAAAACTCTGAAAAAGAAAACTCGAATGCACCAGCGGTGCTGTTCAACCCAGGACGCGTGATTTATAAGCTCGGGCTGTTTTGCGCGGAGAGATTTTGTATGAGCATGCCCCATAATTCTAAAGGCGAAAAGGGAGAATTCTCCGCGGCTGAATTTATTCGTCTTTTATTCTGCCGTGTTTGGTACTCTGCGGTTCTCTTGAAACGTAGACGTACAATTAAAGGTTGCGGTTAACACTGTCGTATCCTTCGTTCGGCGCTTTCAGCCCAATGCAGGAAGGCTAGAATTAATGAAATGAGACTTGCACGTAAGGTTTTCTTTTGGCTAAACAGAGCAGGGACGATCACTGCCTGTGCCATGACAGCGACTAACGACTTTTGACGAAACTATGTTACTGGAAGGGCTATCCTGGTGTATGGTGCTAATTTCCAGCTGTGTTCTTTGCCATGAATTAAGGAAGAAAATGAGCAACAAAAACAAAAGCATGCCCGAAGAAGAGCTGCAGCACTGATAAGTTTTTTTTTTTTTTGCACCGCCATCCGCACGCGCGGTGTCATGTGCGATATCACCTGATTTCATCTGACTGCTGTTATGAGTCTGTGTCATGTTAGTTGATCCATCCGTAATGCTGTCAGCATTTTGTACATCTCTCTGGAACTCCTGTGATACTTACAAGGAACCTTTTATATGCACCGGTAGCCACATCAGCTGTGGGTTGAGCAAGTTCTTGCCTCAGCGAAAGCGCACACTGCAATTCTTTCTTTACGCACACCGGTATATTATCGTGCCGCGCCATCGAGATGCACACCCAATATCTTGAAATGTCTTGATATTATTCTCCAGAATCTTGGCAATGAACCGACTCAAATATTTGTGCTTTGGAGGATGCCTGATGAACACTGCATTCTTCAGTCCTGCTGAATGGCCCGTATAGTGTAAGTCTCCTGACCCGCCCCGAGCCAATTGATTGGACTCCGGCCTTTCCGAAGTGTAAAAGCCCACCCACGTTCCGTGTCAAGTGCTTTGGGCTTCAGTGACCACCCTTTTTGCGCCGTGCAAGACACAGTAACGTCGCTGACCCAGGACTCGGGTCTTTCGAAGTGGAAAACAGCTCATAGAAGGTTAATAATTGAATTTTCGTAATACCTCCGCAGATCGAACAGCTGACATGTTATTGCGGTTTCCCTTCATTCACCTAGATGACTTTGCATTATGACTCCGCAGGATACAGCGTAGAAGAGTGGACACATTTTCAAGAAGTCGCCGAGCAAAGATGCCGGGCACTTCGTATTAATATTTGCGTAACAATGTTTCCTTCGGAAGCCACTTACAATGAGACAATTAAGATTTCGTGCTTAAAAAGTAGCTACATGCCGAGCCCCACTTAAGTGCTGTTCGTTAGCAAACGACCCGCAACACATGCATTCAAGTCGTGGCACATCGGGAAACATCTCTGCTAGAAATGTTAGCACTAATTAACTACTCGAAACTATCTCGCGCAAAGCTTGAAAGATGAATAGTGCGATTGCGAAGCAGCTGAACAACTCATTTTCGTGTTCGGCGTAGAGCCCCTGTGACCTTAATTCGGAAAAAAAAACGGCTAGAACCCAGCTGTAATCCGGCTGTCATATTAATCTTATACCAGGTGTTTCAGAGAATCCCGCCACTAATTTTTGAAGATAGGTTTTATTCAGGCCAAGAAGCGCTTGTTCGGGATGATAATACGACTGTTGGGGGGAGGTCAGATAAAAGCCTTCAAGTTGACTAGTAAAGTGATTAACTAAATCCTAATAGCTTTCTTTACCAATGGCTGCCTGATTGCTGTTACAGGGTTGTAGCAAACGGTTAGTAATAGCCATATCAATTTTAAAACTAAAAAAAAACGATTACCCTCGCCGCTGTGGCTCAACAAATTTGGGCCATTTCTAGCTCCATTCGCGAACCGCGCGCCTATGGAGAGCGCAGAGCGTCGTCCATCAAAACACGACACTCCGCAAAGCCACATCCATTAGATAGTGTCACCCCGTGCCTCACGTACTGCGGTGCTCCCCGCTCCTCGTCAGTTGGCTGCTCCAGCGTGGGCGGGGCAGAGGATATGACGTGGTACGTGCGCCACGGAGTGACGCGATTTGATTGGCGTCGCTTTTCGCTCTCCACAGGCGCAAGGTTTTCGAATGGCGCCAGAAATGGCAAAAAGTTGTGAAGCCACAGTAGCGAGGTAATCTTTTTTCGAAATTCTAAAAACTGATATGGCTATTACTAACGGTCGGCTAGAAATCTCTAATAGCAATCAGGCGCCTATCTGTAATAGTTAAAAAGATAACTATTAGGATTTAGTCAATAACTTTAGTAGTGAACATGAAACGCCTGTTTTGCGACGTCTGCCAGCACTGGTGTTAATATGCCCTCTGCTCAAAAAGCCCGTGTTTAAAACTTAGTGGCGGACTTCCCTGAAACACCTGGTGGTAATTGAAGCTATAATTGCGCTCAGCCGTGGGACCGGACGCATTGCCATGCGTGTAGCAGCACTAGCTGCAACGTGTAACATAAATTCTTGAGTTAAGGTGCTTATTATTAGCAAATAACTGTTTGTTTGAGACACGACATTTCAAAATGGGGCTAGCAGTGCACTTTCTTTGATGTGTTTGCCTTGTGGGTGAAACTTCGAACCTACTATATCTTCGCCGAGGGAAGGATCTCAAGAGCTTGTAAAGCGGTTAAACACTCCTTGATAGATTCCTTGCTACAAAATGCCGCGTGCTATTCCTACTTGCAGGGAATTTGCCCGTAGTGGACAAACAAAACCACGAGAGTATTTTGTTTTGTAGATGGGGCACTGGGCACGTGGCACGAATCCTTGAACAGGGCTCACTTAGCTTTCAGTCTAGGGTCTGTGAATGATGAGCTTCAGCAACGTTGATTCTAGCCACGAATATAACGCATCACGGTTGGGCTACCGTCATGACGCCCATTTGACGTTGCTAGCGTGAATCGGTACACGCGGGTACAGTTCATACGTTGCATAGGTACATAGTCATAGGGCTGATCTTTCATTTGCTTTATTTATTTTGCTTGAGATGAACGATAAATTTCAATGCTGCTCAATTTAAGCCATCTATACATGTCTGTTTACAAAGTAAAATGACGCACTATAAAAGTTATAATGCACGTGAAAAGGCGCAAACTACAAAGGCGCGAATGCCAACTGTATTCTTGTATTGTGCCACTTGCTTTGCTTTCTAACCGATCTGGAGGCAGGCCAATCAGAAGTGTTGTCTGGCAGTGTTCTGTACGAGTATGCGCTTACTCGTCGCTAAAATATTATAGCAGATTTTTAAAGCAGCTGCTATACTCTCGCTACCGCTTATGTATGCATCATAGACTTGCTCCCCAAAGAAAAGGAGTATTTAGTTTGTGTGTTTTTCAATGAAAAAATTAAGACACTTCTTTTTTTCAATTTCGGAAAAGTTCATCGCCGCTGAATGCCAGTCATGGTGACGATAGAGAAAAAAGACCGATTCTATCAGAACATTCTCCTGCATTTTAAAGTGAGCAGTCGAAAATAAGAGGTAATGTAGGTACCTTACCTCACATTTGGACTCCTTGACATCTTGCAGTGTCATTAGCTTAATTACTTTCAGACAAAAGCAAGTTAGGGGAACGGGCGTAGTAACCAAGTGTTTTGACGACGGTTAATGCTGTCTTATCGTGACCCATATGCAGATTTCAAATTGCTCGGATAGTTTATAGCTACATAGCAAACTCGTTCTCACTGCCATGCTCTCCAGTAACCTTTTAAATCCCTACTGATATCTACAATCCTCGATGGGCCTGATTATTAGCTTCCACAGCAGTGTACATCACTAGCCCCGACGTAGCCGCAGGAAAGCTCTTCAAACTCTTCCCATGAACGTTCGTTCAGTAGCAGGTGGTGAACTAGCAAAGGCACCCAACATGTTTGTTTTTTTCGCTTCCTTCATCGTGCTGTCATACTGAACCTCCATAAATCGGCCGGTCGAATGCGTTCACGGCGGTGAGCCATCGAAGATCGAAGGCTTCAACTTGATACGTATCCTTCCTAAACAACAAAGCTGCTGCACTATATCACTCGTAGCAACGCCTCATCGATCTACTTCGGGCACTCTGGTGCTATTAGCTCAAGATACATTTCTATAGAAGTTTACCGTGCGGCCGGTTCGTCACCTTCTTTCTTATTCTTGGTGCTATCAGCTTCGGAGAGAATACTCTCGTTTCTCAGGATTTAACAGATTGGTTAATGGAGCTACTATAAATATATCAAATCATTTAAACGCCGCTTTATTTATAAAAACTTATCCCGCACGGATGCCACGCCAGCAAACAGCAGTTCTGCAAAGCCAAAGCCCCAGGGAATATTGAATATATATTAAGCAGAGATCGTTTTACGATTTTTTCATTGTCCCACTCCGGGCGTATCCGGCAATAAATTGCACGCATGCTGTTTTCTTTCGAGTGTTTTTTTTTTCAGTGTTTCCAATCAAGGAGTGGAACAGGTTACGCCACATTTTTTTTTATTCCCGTCTGTTTTCGCTCCAACAATGTTAGCTTTTTTTTTCGACGAAACCACTTGTTTTTCTTGGCCTTCTTTCTCTGTCTCCCTCCTGTTAGAGTATTCCCACTCAAAGTGCATAACAACGACCTGTTTCCTCACTACTTAAGAAACGCTTTCGCTTTATGTCAGGGCATACCGGCAACCCTCAAGGTGATTCGCTACGAGACGCTTTTATGAGGAGCGAATGTCGAGTAATATAACAGGTACCGAGCGTGTGCAGTCGCCGGCGCTGTTCTGGTGCTCTAGCGCCTTTGCCTTCGCTACTGTGAATGTTGCGAAGGTGCGCACATAAGTGCGCAGTAAAGAAGCGCGGCTTCCGGTCGGCGCTGCGTTCATGAGTCTGAGGGAAGCCATTCTAGGCTCCTCGACATTTCCGCGCCCTCAGCTCAAGCCCCCGGTTTACTGCCGTCAAAAAAACACTCGACGAGGTGAGAGGACTCAGCGGCTGACACGCGTCTACAACAGCAGGTGCTTTACCCCTGTCATTTCGCGTCATCACAGAGCGGCTCAACATAAACTTTACGATGCATTCCTCTCTTACTAGGTGCTGCAGTGGTGGAGATCCGGAGTAGAGTTGTTCTATTAAGCGGCATTATAAACAAGTCGCGTTATATGTCGTACCTAGACGCGTTCGTTTTTGCGCAAATTGGAAAATCAGAATGGCAGTGATGATTAGTTCTTTTTTGCTACGTCGTCTTCGCCATTTCAGTGACTTTCCGGCTTCAAGGAAACTCTAATATATAGAATCATGTGGTGGAATGTTTATGCAAGGAAATAGTAACAGTGTTTATAATGACTTGCAATGAATGAACTTTCTGGCCGCTCCGCGGACCCGCTGAGCAGTTACTCGAAGGTGGGGTCCACACACGTGTGGCTTCAGAGCGAGTTCCTATAACGGTGACGGGATGGTGATTAAGCACAATATCATTTTCATTCCTTTATACGCATCAAAAGAAAATTAATTTACTGAAACTTTATTCTGATGTCACTAAGGCATCACCTGTGATCTTTTCAGTTGGTGAAAGTGATATCATTGTTTCGTACTGTTCTGTACTGTACCTCAGTATAGCATAATCGGCCGCATACAGCGTGCAACCACACCCCGACGAGCTGAACATGATACCCGTTTGGCGAGCCGCCCGTCTGGAGGCATCAAATTCATCTGCAGCGTTCAGCGGTCTACTCGGTGACGCGGCTTATGTGATGTTCGCGCGTGTTAATATAAACGGGCTATAAGAAGAACCGGACATCGTTAAACTGTGGAACAAGTGGTCCGGGCCTATCTCCAAATGCGCATCTCTCTCTCTCTCTCTCTGTACGCTCTGTACCTTTCAATATCCTGGTGTGGATGTAGCGGTACAGGTTTGATAGTCTCTGCGGATTCGAATTAAGTTTAACTTCAGACTCGCACTGAAGCCATTCAAGTGGTGGAAATGTGGGAGAACAGTGTTGTGTTGATTTCGCCGCTCTTCTTTTTTCCTTCGCACTGTACGAAAAGCGCAATATACCTCGCTGTAGTGATCTAGGTTCAGGGTCAACTTTTAATGCAGAAATGCATTTTGAGGGCTTTTGCGCGCTTTTGACGCACGCGTCCGGCGATTCAACTAAAAAGAGGTAAAAAAGTTAGAGCGCCCTCACTTTCCGCTTGTTTATTTTTTTTCACGCTATTTCATGCATGTCCTCTATTCTTTGCTGCCGTTCTTGGGTCGGCTTACAGCTAATACCTGCAAACCCCTCCCTAAGCCAGATTTTTCACTTGTCCTTTGTTCCCGTCCATCAATGGCGCCTCGTCTGCTGCCTCACTCTACTGTGTCCCGAGATGGCTTTAGCCCCCAGCGCTTTGATTGATGCCCCAGAGTGCCTTGCCTAGGAGACCTTTTTATTTGCAAAATGCCTAGTGAGTAGCTATGCAACCTATGAGATTTCACCCCGCAGTTTTGTTTCTTTTTTGTTTGGTGCTTTTGCTCTTGTTTGGCTGTTGCACCCTATGCAGTCGCGTCATTCGTCGCCACGCCGTTTCTGCTCTTCGCACAAGGAATCGAACGTTTGAAGTATACAGTCTGACTGAAACCCGTCTGGTCGGGATGGTACATTACGAAAGTAGAAGGCGCCGACCAAAAGAAAGGTTGGAATGATGTTTCGGCTCCCCCACGGGAGCCTTGTTCACTATCTGACCAAAAGAAAGGATGGGATGACGTTTCGTGGGGGAGCCGAAACGTCATCCCATCCTTTCTTTTGGTCGGCGCCTTCTACTTTCGTATGATCCGAATGTTAAGTTGAAAGTCCGCGCTCGTCCGTGTGTTGCATTGTGTCCCGTGTCTTCTGGACTGTATGCAGCCTAACTGAATTTCTTCATGAAATCCGCTAATGAGCTGAATAAAGACGCTTTATTAGCAGTTAGGCCATCAGATTTATCAGCCATGGACAGTCAGCGCGGCGAAATTGTACGAAAATCGCGAGCTCGTAAACCAGAGAGAGCCACCATAAGTATATTTTACAGGAATACAGGATGTAAAAAAAAGAGGCAGCCGAAGAAAAGGAGTGGAGTGTAAAAGAACGAATAAGCGGGGGGGGGGGGGGGGGGGGCGCAAGAAAGTCGCTTAAACCAAAAATTAGAGACAGGACTTTAGACTGCACTTCAAACTTTTCAACGCCCCTGCTTCTACGATCGTGCAGACAAACTGATCAGGAAATAATTATTGCATGTTTCCTTCGGCTCTAGTTGTGATGTTTGTGATCGTTTGTTGGTTCCCCAGTGATTTACATGTTTCCCATGTGCATGTTAAATGAACCTGAACCTCTGAGTTTGTCAGTGGTTAAGTCGCGTTTTGCATGCCAAACGTTGCATCTAATCTCAAAGCGTTAGGCGCAGCTGCTCAAAGTTGCGCAAGTTCGCCTAATGTTCACGCGAAGCGCGCCGTTTCCTAACACGTTGAACGATCTTGCTCAAAATGTTCTCACACCGCATTTCTGGATGTAGCCCTCAGTGGAGCGAAAGCCTGCGTTCGTTTCTTCAACGTCGACTTTCCCCGAGACGAGTACCGCCATGCGAGTGAGCGTGCAATATTTCTAGTGTCGTTATGGCTTATGCAATCCTCGTGTAGGTGTCCTTGCAACACAGTGCGCCGGTACTCTCAACTCCAACTGGCATGTGTGATGTTGTACTGCAAATTTCACATAAACCGCGAGGGAAGGCTGATAATCCTTGTTTCGAGTAGGCTTGTGAACAGGAATCTCTGGCAGACAGGAAACTGTGACCAGCATGACTGCGCTGGGCCGAGCTATTTTGGGCATCAAACTACAAAAGACTGCTTTTTTCTTGAAACAGGCTGGGTACATTGAGCAGCCATGGTCATTTCTTATCCCGAAGCCATTTAGAATTTCTGCAGAACTTTGATACAGCATCTTCAGGCGATGATATTGGTGATTGTAGGCTTCAGTTGCAATAGAATACCGTGGTGTTCGTGCCATGAGCTTGGGAAACTTCAAACGCCATCGACGCTTGGGGACCCATTGAGGCTGGATGAACTCAGGGCAGATTCCGCAGTGGTTAAACATTGAACGAAGAAATATGCCCGTGCGCACTTCTGCCAGAGACGGGATGTGTGATGGAAGCGCACACGGAAGAGCATATATATGGAGATTAACATATATTAGGGCAATTTGGCGCTGCCGTCATGACACACTGTGTTATTCGAGTTAGTAAAGTGTGTTTTAGCTTCAAACTGCCGATAACAGCGAAGGAAAAGATTGCTGCTAAAAAGAAAACTATTGCGCGTGAAAGTAAGTCCACACACACCTCAGCGCGAAAAATGAAAAAAATTCACTTCTGTTTTCTGTGAACAACCCATTTTTAATATCACCATAACTCGCAACGATCCTCAGATTTCGATCAAGCCTGGCGGCTTGTATTGCTATTTGAAAGCGCCATGGTTTCTTGAGGAATCGAAAAGGCTGAGAGACTGTCTCACTTATCGGTGGACACTTCAAATGCACATTAAGAAAAGGGTAGAAGGTTGGAGTGATGTAAGAAAGAAAGAACTACCGTAGTTGAGGAGTCCGGAATAATTCTGACGACCCGGGTATTTTTAACGTGCACTGACATTACACCGCACACTGGTGACTTCTGCGTTTCGCCTCGACCGAAACGCAGCCGCCGCGACTCATGTTGAAACTATTCCGGAGCCCTCCACTACAGCACCTCTTTGTCGCTTTTCTCTTTAACTCACACCTTCTTCCCTTCATTAACGGCACGGTTTACATGTCCACAGAGATGTGAGACAATTACCACACGTTTCATTTCTTTATAAATAATCGAGATGTTCCCCGTTAAACATTTACGCCTATCCTTCTTCTCTTTTTATATCTTCCCCCCTCCTCCCTTCTCTTCTATAAGGCAACCATGATGCTAGGTGAGCTCCCAGAGCTGCGACTGCTTAAACGCGCCGCGGTCAACACGCAGTCGGACAGGAAAGATGGCGAAGCACGGGGATGTATGGGGCGAAAGAGGAGAAATGGCAGCGTGGAGAAGAGAGGGAAGAGGTACAGGAGAAGAAAGCCGTATCCGAGAGCGCGGCCCACGTTATGATGGAGGTTGGAAGGAGGTCGTGCGACCTGCGGCCGCTCGCGAGGTCAACTACGCGGCGCTTCCTGGCGAATTCCCGGCGGAGTCGGATCAATGGCGATACCTCAACTGCGCGGCACGCGGAACGCTCCGGTGATGATCGGGCCTCGGTGACTGAACAGCGAATGATGCCGGTTACAGGTGAGCATGAGAGAGCGCAGGTATGTGCTTATATTAGAGGGCTCGCGAGAGGAGGGAGCGGGCAGGCCGGTGACAGCTGCGGCAATTTATCGAGCAACATTAGTCCGAAGAACGCGTGCACGGCGCGTACTGTGGGAAGAGGACGCGACCTCGCGCTGTGTCTGAACTGGCAGTGCGGCGATGGAAGAGCAACGGAGCATGGGGAGCGAGGCGTAATGGCGCTCTGCTAGCGGGGTGGCCGAGAATTTTAATTTGAACCGCTGCCGACATTGCTCTTAGCGAGTGCCTGAGCCTTTACTAATTTGTTGCAGCCTAAAGAGGCAATTTTTGTGGGCCACTGAACCCCTGAATTTTGGTTTTTCAGCTTCGAAAGTTTATACTTCGGGTGTTATATGCGGTCTGTCGACGATTGAGCTCATGTTTGCCTCGTAGTATTATCGAGCGAAACAAATTTTACGCACCGTACATGACCGTTAGAGGGTAGAAAATCTGTTGCACTGAAGGTGAATAGTATATCTGTTCGACGTTCTCTTCCAACATTTGTCTGCCGCCGGAAGAAAGGAGTTCGTCCTGTGCCTTCGTATTACCTTCGTGTCTTTTTCTGCGCTATTAGTCATGAATATATTCTTACCGTAGTTACAAAGACGTCTACAAGACAACCATATTCAATTCACGTAGCACTTCGACCTTACAGTGGATCAAGTGCTATTCACAGTTTCTTGATAGCAGGAAGCCTATGGTGTCACGTGGGCAGCGGCGTCTGCTCTGTTCTAAAGAACGATTCACTTGATGAGCGCGGACGTTATTACGAGGGTTTGCCACCAGACGCTGATCTAGGTGGCGAGCACTGTTTCGTCATTTATGAGCTTACGGAACGAGAAAGTTCAGCCTTCAGACATAGAGTCAATCGTGCCGCCAAGGGGCTTACATATAGGCAGTATAGAAATTGGAAATGGGTATCATTAAGTCACCGGTTCCGCTTCCAGGGATTCCATCGTGATCCCCGTCATCATCGCTGCCGCACAGGCACCTGACACTGCTAACTATCTCTGTAATGGCTCATTGACGCTCTAATGACGGCGTTTCAAGGTGCACCCGTGAAGATCCCGTTCGCTCCTTCCATAATTGTCGTCGTTTTTCGGACCTGTCGCGATCCCGCACGAGACATGCGCGCCCCATCTTCGAATCAAGTTCCATAATCGGCAGCCAACACGCGGGCTGCCTCACATTTCGTCAGTGGTCGAGAACCGGTGCGGAGCTCATATTAAAAGCGGAGCATGCTCTCTGTTGTTGTAATGTCCTGTTTGAAATTCAACGATAAGAGGCACTCGCTTTGCTCTTGACTGTGAGACATTGCGACGTATCCTGTCACTGCTTCTGTGAAATATAGGACCAGGGTTGGTTATAAAAGGAGCCCAGGCTAAAGATCTGTTAGTTCGCAGTCGTTGTCTCTCTTTTACTTCTCCGTCTCAGGAAAAAAAAAACACTAATTAGTAGGATGCTGCACACAACAGGTCCCACCGAATACACGATTGTTCATGCACAACACACCTAAAACTAAAACCTAGAACCTAAAAGCAATCCTTCTTGGTGCTTTTCTTGCTTCTCAGTGCTTGTTTAAGAAAATTCCTGCCCGTTTAAGTACGTTTAACGAGAAACAAATCATCCCCTCGATTCTAGGCGGCGGTTTTACAACCCTTCTATTCCAATACCGCAAAACAGAAGGAATGCAACACACGTCATAGGTGCATTTTGTCCTTTTTCACAATTACAGCAAATCATTATACTATAAAGGGTGGCGAGCGGTTTTTATCTTTCGAAGAACATGATTCTATCAGCGTTATCTGCTTCAAAGCTTCGCAAGACCACCGGTGGGAAAAGCAAAAGATGAAAAGGAAGACCTCCGCCGAGTTTGCCCTATGCCTGGGCCTGCACGGTGCGAAATTCAATTTTCTCCAACCAAGGTAATTGAATGATCGATGACGCGAAGGCCTTTCCTGCGGCCAATTAGTGCTTCGGTGATTTTCTCCGGGGCGCCTCTTTCCCGTCTACGCTGCTATGTTTTTCTCGCTTAGTGGGCACACCGGTTCCGCACTCCTTCGGCACGTATGTGTGCGTGCACGACGCTTGCTGTTCGGCTCCGCTGTTGCAGCTTTTCTCTCTCTTGTCTCTCCTTCTTTCTCCTCATAGCCAAAGCACTCACATCCTATAGGCTTGTGACTTATTTTGTTTGTAACGAGGGCGCAATTATATAGAGGAAGAACGGTACGCAGGCGGTCAATGGACAAAAACACCTTGCCGCTTCACAATTCCAGACCAATCCGGGCACGCCAGAGGTTCATGTGTGGTAACTCTCAGCTAGACTACTGTTTCAAAACTACTCTGTACAACGGATCTTGTGGTACATACAGTGCTTGAGTGCCTTCCAATCGCTCGTGATCTAAAATTGCGTTAGACGGAATTGTCTGCGTTGTTGTAAAGAAAACACTATCGGTGACTAGTCGTATATTATTAAAAAAGTGACAAAGGTACAATGTCGTGAACATAAACAAAAAATAAATATATACAAAGAGAATACAGGTGGTCTGCTGAGTCTGCGCATGTCACATAGAAAATTTTGTGAGGTGTTCAGTTTTCGCTATGCTATCCTGTTTTTGTGCAGCTGTCAGCAAGCTAGCAGTGGCAAACGGAGATGGATTTCATCAAAAACAAAACAGAATCAACTTCCTGGAAGGGTGCTGCTAGATATTTTAAATGTTCTAATTCCCGTATTTTTTCTAAGATTCGTTACGTTTTCTCGATTTGGTCGCCGGCTGCTAAATATACCTGTTTGTTAACAGCCATTGTAGATGTGTATAAAATGCCCTCACACACCTAATCCACCTAATCCGACAAATCCTCACCAGGAAACGCGGACTCAGAAAAGAATAAGCAACGCAGCTTGTCACGGCTGTCGTGTGTAGCAGAATTTTGTACACCACCCCGCTAACGCAAACACAAACTCAAGAACTCCAAGTTACAATGAACGTTCTCCACAAAGCCGCCAAGGGCCTATCCATATATCCCGTGAAACAGACGACGGCAACAGACGGGCGTCTTCCTCATTCTCAAGGAACAAAGAGAACAAAACATATACAGAGATGTAGCACGTCCGTCTGAAACGGAGCTGGGGTGCCACATCCTCGAACTTGCAGGAACGACCCCCATTAAACTAACGCCAATTAGTCAGTGCCCTCAGCTGTAGCACAGCATCACATTCAAAAACATACCGAAAAATATGACGCGATGCCTCCTCACCACAGAGACAGAGCAGGTGCAACGATATACACGGGCGTGATACGCTCTAACATGGGGTAATTCACGTACGCATTATAGGCGCACGGAAAAACAATAACTCACACAGCGGAGCTATTCTCCAACACCCCCCCCAACGTAACTGTACTGGAAATCTACGCGATAATGTATGCTAAAAAAACCTCTGTACGCACTAGAAAAACGCCAACATTGACATCTGTCTATTCCATCAAAGCCATACGCAGTATGCAACGCAGACTGTTGGAACCCCGACTACGTGACATTCTAATCAAATCACATAAACGCCATGCCAACACTACAGTCTTTTACACTGGATACCAGGTCATAATGGGATCTAGGAAAATGTGTTGGTTCATCAATTATACCGTGAGGCTAGCAGCCTTGCGCCCTAGATTCCCCTAGACATAACCAATGTCGTCGGAAGACGCTGTCACAAGTAAAGAGCAAATAGCCGAACACTACTAGAATATTAGATAAAACAGCACACGTTTCCCTCGACCGCAGCCGTTACTCAGAACGGAACAAGTACACATCATCCATAAAGTTCAAATTAACATTCTTATCACCCCACTAGCGCTCTCCAAATTTGGATGCAGTGATATAGATCACCTTTCCAACAGTCCGTAGACCACGACAGATTCAGAACGCGTCCTCTACTTGTGTAATGCTGCTATTATCTCTCGTTTTTTTCCACTAGCTTCCACCTGGAGTGCCCGGCGCGCTTCACTCGGTCTCGGCATATGACCATTGCGCACAAGCGGAGCAAGCGCTCCTTTTCACTATCGTCCAGTACTGGCCTCGAAACAAGTTTTTTTCGCACTCCTCTTTTACGATCTATCACTTTCCGCTCTGGTGAAATGGTGTCACTGCATTCTTGAAACAATTCAATGTGGGAGGGGGAGTGGGGCACATTTAACACAAATAAAAATCTCATGGGGCCTCCTTTTTAAAAAGGGACGTGCACCTACTTCCCCAATTTTCAGCCTTCTCGGTTTCGAAACGCATGTATACAAGTATGCGCTAGTACTGGGTTGCTCCGATTCGTCGACTCGAGTAATTTTCATTGGCGTTTCCGCTGTTACCCAACCTTCGTCTGTCTGCGGGCACGATTTGGTGTGTGAGCCTCTGCACCAGTTGCAATACCGCCGTTCATGCTATTACGTTTGCAAGTACTAACACATGTGTACGTACGCTGTAAAATTACCCCTTTTCTAATTCTGAAAAGTGACCAAAAGAGCTGCAGAATATATCCTCATCTAAGCGATTTATTCTATATCAAAATCTGGCATAGTACGTTATATGTTAAGCAATGATCACCACCTGAGAGGAGTCTTATGGCTACAAAAAGTATCTCAAGCGATTCCGGTACTTTTCGCCATTTAAAAAGAAACCTTGTTCCTGGGGTCGACGACGGTATCTTCTCTCCTTGAGATAGTCGCGCTGCCATCTGAGTTGAACGGCCCGAGAGGCTAATTTATTGGCGAACTTATTGCAAGCTCGAAAACGTCCGTAGTGTTATTGAAATGTGTTATAGACAAGTCGACATGGCGTTGTAGGGCCTCACGTGAAAAGAATATGTACACTAATTAAAGAAATAATGTATATATTTACTGACAACGCATGCATTTTTTTGCAGTTAATCAAGTGCAAACAGGGGAATGGTTGAATGTACCGAAACGTCATAACACTCCTCTTGCGATAAAATATTTTTTGTAGCGCACATTGAAATAAAGTTCCAACAAAATAGAGGAGTGATGTCCTTTAAATGGCATGCGATCCACGAAAAGGGTATGTGATACAGTGACTGCTATACGAGAGCCCATAAATGCTCGTGGAAAACAAATTAAAATGCTGTATTAGGGAAGTAGCTCAAGCGCTCAGAGATTAAAGCTTAGGCTCTGTCTCCAATCCTCGCGTCGGAGCAGCGAGAGCTGTGGATGCGATGCGGCGGTTTCCATAGGTGCTTTCCCCACGCGCTCGCGGGGGACTCCATGAATGCAAAATGGTGTGACGGAGCTAGGTCTTAATGAAGAAAAGGCTTCTTCTATCTGTACATAGTTTTGCGTGCCATCCAAAATCAGCTTATCAAAATGCTATCTTTTGAAGGAATGCTCATTTAAGCGAAATCACAGTGAGGAAGAAAGATAATTGCAAAGGGGCAGAGGACGAGTGATGAAACAGCCAATGAGGAAAGCTACTGTGCCAGATTCTTTCATTAGATGGAGACTGTAAAAAGGGCGGAGATTGGCGAGACGCTCACTTTCCCCATTAGCTGTGGAGCTCGGAATAACGCTGCGCCATCTTCGCCAGTGTTCGCGTTGAGAGGGCTGTGCCCACATACTAATTAGTCTCCTCGAAAAAGAACATATCAAAACCGTCCTAATGCATAATATGCTGGTACTAGAAAAAATTAATATAGGTGGGAGGTAGAAGCCTGAGGTGTTAGGCCCACTATCTTATTCCGTTCCCTATTCTGCCTTTTTGTTTTGCCTATAAAATACTGAACAGACGACAGAGCAGCTGTTGAATGTTCGCGGATTTAGTAACTGTCGCCTGGGGTCTCATTATCTTCGAGTTATATGTAGTGGATTTATATGTAGTGGTATGTGTGTGCATATATATATATATATATATATATATATATATATATATATATATATATATATATATATATATATATATATATATATATATATATATATATATATATATATATATATATATATATATATATATATATATATATATATATAAGATTTTTTGTTTCTTTTTTTCTTTTACTGCGAACGGATATACCAGGAACGAGAAGCTGGTCGTTATTAAGGCGACTGCTCCGTAACTGCACCTCTCAGCAGTTGTACTGAGAGTTCCGTTCAATAAGCAGTCATCCGCAAGTGGCACGCAGATCTTAACTTCTTTTTGAGACACAAGACTCTTCTAATTTGACTGTAATTCTTCAAAAAGACAGTTATCACGTCACAATTCTTCAACGACATTTAACAAGTTTTTAGAGAGGTGCCTCCGTTGCTAAAGTAACAATGTAAACAACAATGGCATCCACCATTATTTCTTCCTGTTTAGCACTCGCAGTTGCGAAATACGTAGGTTCGAGAATGGCAAACAAAAATTCGCGACAGCAATTTTCGAAGCTTGTAGTAATGGTAGAAATCCATCTAACGTAGGCTGTTAATGCGTACGTGGTCGCTAAACGATAGCATTGGCTGACCGTTCAGGAAAGTCCTATCAACGAATGAGGCGGCCTTCCTTTAAAAGAGGCTAAATTGCCCACCTACCACTTTTGCGGCAGACTATTTCTTCGTAGCCGCATGGCTGCGTTTTTGTGGGCGCTTATGAGTGACTCCTCTCTTATGGAAAATTTACTCCACAGTGGCGGATTCTCCAAGCAGCGAAAAAATATTTCTTTATTGTTAAAAATTGTTAAATCTTGCATTTCTTCTTGTGAGAATCTTGATGTTTGAAGTAATTTTTAACCAATTTTTAACTTACAGAGAGGCCGAAATGCAGAGTGAAGGAGGATAAATTCGGTCCTGATGGCGAAGGAAATGGCTGCGTCGGAGGCTGCAGCGCCTGACCCGTCATATTCTTAATTTACTTTACACCACATGAGTTCGACATTCGCTGTCATTAGGTGGCATATCATAGCACGCGCATTATGCCATACTTTCAGCAGCTGAGGCTGCAAATTTCGAAAATGCGGGGCACCCCACTGAACGCATTGCTCCCCGAAATTCGTCGCCGGCCATCTCCTTTTTCTTCCTTTTACCTGTCGTCACGAAGGAGAAGCGACAGGAAGTAGCGAGCGGCATAAAGACGCACAGGAAATTTCGGAGGCGACAGGGTGGCGAAAGTGCATTAGGAGGTGTCATAGTGAAGAAGAAAATTGAAGATAGAAGTGTCAGTGATGGAAAGAATGAAAGCGGAAGCTAGAATAGGCACACACACAAAAGGCGCCGCACTCGGGCAAAGGAATCATAATAGCTCTGACACTTTCTTCCTAGCGCTGCTTGCGTTGAAGACAGTAATCTGCCAGGGATAAATTGGGCGGACTTTTCACATGACGAAAAAAATGCCCAAAGTGCGGAAACACTTTTATTTACTGCATTTCATTTTTCCTTAGATCAGCTGGTTACCGACACCACCCGAGTTCTGTCGTCTTCCTCTTCACTTCTTGATTTATTATTTGTTAGCAATACGCTTCCAGGGTGTTGAGTGAGTGTCGAAGACGGCATATCTGACCACAAATTACTAGTACTATCATGACCCATATCAGTCACTTGCAAAACGAAGAAAACACCGCATACCATTGTCAAGGACTATGAGCGGGCAGATGACACTGCAAATTTTAAATGTACTTGAGTACAGATTTGTCAAATTCGGCACATTGACGGATGTGCGTGAACTGTGGTCCTGTTTCAAAAACGTTGTACATACTTGCGAAAAGAGATACGTTTCGCTCCGAAAAAAACGCATAAACAGGGAGTACCCGTGAATAACGCGCGAGTTTATTTAAATTAAAAGAAAAATAAAACGTCGGCGAAAAAAGGAAACAAGAACGAGATTGCAAGTTTTATTAGCTGTTTACAGAGCAAAGTTTGGGATGCAAAAACTGGCTTCGTTGATTTGACGTTGCCTTCTTTTATAGCCCACAACCCTCATAAATTTTGGCGGCACTTATCTGAAGACCAGTGAACTGGTTCCATCCTTACAGATTTCAGTTACACTATAAGTAAACCTGATGCTATTGCAAATGAATTCAATAAGTTTTTCCACTCCATTTTCACCCGAACAGACTCCCACGCTTTTCTACCCGCTTACACAATCAAGGAACCCATGACAGAACTAACCATTAGTGAAGCTGGAATCCTTTCTCTTCTGAAAAACTTGACACAAAAAATCTCGGGGTCCTGATTCCATCTCTAACACATTTATAGCCCGATACGCTGACTGGGTGTCCAAATACCTGCATATAATTTATACAAGATCCTTAGAAACACTCGTAATCCCAGATGACTGGCGCTGTGGCAAAATAATTCCTATACACAAATCGGGCTCTAAAACTGAACTGAATAACTATCGTCCGATATCGTTAACAAGCACAAGCTGCAAAGTGATGGAACAAATTATTTTTAAAGCCATAATCTCATATCTAGAAAATGATAATCTGATTTACGGAAAACAACATGGTTTCAGAACAGGACTTTCAACAGTAATGCAGCTTGCTGAAATTATTCATGGCATCGCTAACACAATTAATGAAGGCAACCAGATAGATTCTATATTCTTAGATTTCTCCAAAGAGTTTGATGTTGTTCCTCACGATGACCTTATAACAAAGTTACCATCTTTTGGAATTGATTGCAACATTGTGTCATTGACTTCCTGCTATTTACAGAACAGAAAACAATGTTAAAATAGGTGAATACGTTTTGCAGAACCTGGATGTGTATTCGGGTGTACCCCAGGGATCAGTTCTTGCACCAATTTTGTTTCTCATTTACATAAATAATATTCATTCCTGTGTTAGTTCATCAATCCAGCTTCGCCTTTTTGCAGACGATCATGTCGTATACATAGCTGTAAAAAAATTAGATCAAATTCTCCTTAACAATTCCTTAGAATCAATTCAGACTTGATGTAAGGCCTGGGGAATTAAACTTAACGCGGATAAGACGAAAAGCGTCACATTCACTAATAAGAACCCGCTTGTAAGTTTTACATACACACTTGGTGACACACAGGTTAAAATATATGATCAGGTGAAGTATCTGGGACTCATCCTAACATCCAACCTGCGTTGGGAACCCTACATCAAATCAGTTTGTTCTAAAACTGAAAGTATATTAAATTATTTAAGGAGAAAGCTGCGTAACACGCCGGCCTATATTAAACTCAGTACCTATAAAACTCATATCAGACCTACCCTAGAAAATGCGGATATAGTCTGGAGCCCCCATCAAAAAATTTTAATCAACAAATTAAAGCGCATACAAAAACTAGCAGTAAGGTTTGTTTACTCAAATTATTCACACCAGACTAGCGCTACCGGTCTAATAATTCAATCAAATTTACAAAGCTTGCCACAGCGAAGAATCATTTCAAGATTAAAGTTTTTGTTCCAAGTTCTTCACGGCCACTTCAAAATAACAAATTCGCAATACTTACACCCTCCTTTCAAACACTCGTCTAGAACTGACCACAGTAAAACAGTCCGTCAACCAGTCAGCCTTGTCAATATCCACAAATACTCCCTGTTTCGAAATGCCATATCCTATTGGAATAAATTACCGGAAGATGCGGCGAAGTGTACGTCCATGAAATTATTTAATTACATTGAAAAAAATTGACTTTTTGGTTTAATTCTCTCTCATTCTTTTTGTGTTTGGATCAGAGATGATCTCTATTTTCGTATTTTCGTTTTATTTTGTGTCATCATATTGGTGCAATGTAAACACTCCTGCATGGACCCGAAAAGGGCCTGCAGTATATTTAAATAAATAATAAATAAATGATAAAAATGAGAGGGTCTTCAATATTTTGTTTTTTTGGCGGCTTACGACCGTTGGCGGATTCGCGAAGAAAGTAACAGCGAAACGCGAGTAGCGGTGGAGCTGGAGACCACACCAGAGGAGAGTACGGGGAAAGAGACTCAGGGCAAGCGAAGGAGGCGGTCTACGAGCAGCCATGGGGAGGGTACCGGAAGGGTACACAAAGGAAGGGAGGGTACACAAATGCCACGAGAACTGTGTGACTCACGAATCAAGAAACAGAAGAGGGAAAAAGAAATGGCTCGTAGAGGACCTTCGCTGCCTGATTCCAGGAACGCGGGAAGGGCAAAGAGAAAGATGAGAGAGACGTTCGCTCTCGATGGCAGTGCGAGTGAGGGCGGCTGGTTGACAATCGCGGAGGAGGGGAATTACGGATGATGATGTTTGGGGACAGCCGGTAGTCTAAGTGTAGTGCCTCCGCATTTGGATATGCCGTGGAATAACGGCGCCCGGCGTGATGCCATCGAGGCCTGGTTTGCTGGCTGCGGCTCTTTGTTTGCGCATGTACCTGCAGAAATGTTGTGGTGCGAGGGGGGGGGGGGGGGGGGGGAGGGGGGGGTCAGGTTTTGGCAGCACAAAGCGAATCAAGCAAGTCGAAGGAGCAGCGAAATGAGCGCCGCATAGGCATCTCTCTCTTTTTCTTTACTCAACTGGCGCGTCTTTCGTCCGCAGAAATGCGCACCCTCTAGCACACACACACACACAAAAAAAACTTGGAATAACATTTTTTTCGATCATGAGTTTATAGTTCCGTTTTACCAGTATCCTGATGCTATGCTTTGTTACTTTTTTATTGAACTGAACTTGAAGCGGAGAAAAGAGCCTAGAGATCGACTGAGAAAGCACTCAACGCGATCGCGAGGAACGAATATTCAGGCTTACCGAGCGAGTGATTCCGGGCCGCTCGAAGAGTCTCGACGTCGATCTCTTTGGTTGCTTCGATGCTCCGCACGCCTTTTTGATTGCTATTTCAGCTGTCTGCGATTTATAATTATCTGTGTGTCAATGCGTATGAGCCTATCGGGTCAGTTTCTGGCTCGCTGCGCACGAGTGTATGAACATAGCCTATGGATCTTCGTCGTTTGCTGCGAACGGACGGAAAATAAATCAGTATAACTGGGGGGACGTGTCTCCTGCGTGAGATTGAAGAAGTGCGCGTTCGAATGGGATTTGCAGCCGACAAATACGAGCAAGCGAAATTAATTTTGCTTTGACTTCACACGCATCAATGCTGGGTTTATTGGGCGAATTTTGGAGCCGACTGCATATATGACAATAGAAGTTATTGATTTTGATAGTTGAACTTGAGTGACTTGAATATGAAATGCTCGATTTTTAATTAACCGCACTCAGTATAGCTTCAAGCCGAATCCACAGAGTAAATAATCACAGGTCGGGTTTATGATCGCACTAGTAAGATGACTAAACGCTTTCGCATGCTTACATGCGCAGAAATGGTGCCTAAAAATTTTAAGAGTAATTTTTGAATGGGCGCTCGCGCTTGACCTTAATAATAAAAGTGCATAGGCGCATTATGATGTACTTTTAGTTGAATGTCGCGAATAATCATAGTCTCTGACATTAAGTAGCATTTCCTTCGTTGAAGAGTAAGAAGGCTAACCCAAAATTCTTTTTGCGGCTCAGGTTTTACACATAATGAGCGAATGCAGAGTGAGACGAAACTAAATATGAACGTTTGCTAAACGAGCTTCGCACAAACTTACCTTACATTTTGTCGCCTCCTCTTGCCGTGAACCAGTATTGTATGATATTCTCCTAAAATGACTACTTTAGCTAGCAATTACAATAAGGTTGCAGATAACCTCTTTTAGCTGATTTATGAGGAGGGGGATACGTTTAAAGCATTGAATGCGCACACCATTCGGGAATCTACGAACTCCCTCGTTACTTGTAGATTATAGGCATATTGTCGTGTGCAGGTATGAGAGAAACGACACCGCCCCTGCATAAAAAAAGTTTTCATATCGAGCTGCTGTTCCTCACATTTCTTAATTTATTTGTCACGTATATTTTTATCAAGCTGTATCCAGAAACTCGGTTATAGCAAACGTTGATTATCAGGTTTTCAGAAAAAAAGCACCTTCTCAGGTCCTTTCGTGAGAGATGAAATTTTGTACCTTCTTTATGGGCATTACTGCCTGCTTTGGTTTCTCTAGTGGTTAATGTTGCTGCACAAATAAATCCTCTCAATATAGCCTCTACGACTTTATACTTTAAGTATGCGCCCACCGGCTATGCTAGTACAGACGCCTCAACTAATAGAATAATTGTGGCAAAATTGCTTGATATATTTGTGTGGTTGCATTTTCTTGAAGTATATATTTTATTCTAATTCACCGCTCTCCACGCGAAAGCAAAAATCAACACAGTAAAGTAGGTATCGAAAGCTTTGTCGCATATAATTACCCTTTGCAGCAAAGACAGCATACCAGGCTCAAAAATTGACAGGCGTTCAGCGATGGACTTTGTTGATAGATGTAAGCCTTGTCCCAACTATATTATGCTGTTGCGAGGAAAGAGGCAGACAAGAAGCGGGAAGGCACGAGAATTTCATTCATTGCTATTATTACTCGCAGTGCAGGAGAAGACTCGATAACCAGGACTATTTTCTACCGTCCCAGAAGCCTCCCATCCTTTGACGAGACCATCACCCCCTTGCACAATGCGCCCCATGTTTTTATTGCACTAAGTGTGCTGTTGCCTAATATAAAACCTGTTTCTTGGAAGGCAAACGGGAAGGCAGGGAAGAACCATAAGTGGTATGCGCCAAGTGAACTGAACTAACCATCTTAAAGAAGTTGTTCACAATGGCTGCAATTTCAGGTTTTGACTAACTTACCCGTTTCTCGTCGTGCAGCTGCGCTTGTGGGTTCCCAAAAACTTAAAACAACGCTAGTTCGTACCTGGAGTATTCTGCGATATTTGACTTTGCTCTGCACGTTTCACTACACTGAACTGGAGACGCTTTCGTAACTCGTGTGTGCATTTATCTTTCTTTCGTCGTGCTATGCTCTCGCTTAAATATAAGTCTCAGGACTGTTCTTTAAATAGAGACGCTATGCTATTTTCAGTAAAGTGTCACCCGGACAAATACAGACAACATTAGTATGAGTCTCCCTATAAAGTGCGAATGTTACATGGTTTTCGTGCCCTGAATGATTGAGACACTGATTTTGTTAATTTTGGCTTTGCGGACGTGACAATTCAAAAGGAAAAAAAGCCTTATAAAACCTCCGCACATTTTGATTTCACCAGAAAACAAAGCAGAGAGAGTGAGAGCTAAACTACAGCCCTCTTCTGATCTCACTGGGCCGCCAGCTTCCGAGTAGACTTACATCAGACGGGCACGTATATGGTGTGTTCTGAAGCGGACCCACTACCTGGCGCCCACTCTTCATATGGCGCCAAGAAAAAGTTCATTCCAAAGCCACTGTAGTAAATCTCTGAAGCGCAACGCCATTTTTACAAGAAAGTCCATTAATAGCTAATTTAGCGGGAGAGTAAACCGGAAGTTTGGCAATATTTGAGGAGCGCTATATTAGTGAACCAAAGCGTTGACTTCGTCGAACTCGAGTGAAACATATTCTGAAGACAGATAAAACTAAGATCAAGTTCATTTAGATTGTCATTCTCTTGGAAATAATCTTTAAGTCCTCAAAACCTCATGGTACAGGCTGTTCTAGAAAGTGCAGTTAACTATCTGGGCTCTGTAACAGCGTGTACGTGCTAGAAAGTATTAGAGCTATTGTTACTTCTAAATGAGTTTGCATGCGCTGTTCCGCGGAGAGCCAAACTGAAGGTTGTGAAGGTGAGTGAAGGTTGGTGGTGAAGAGTGTGGTATATAACCACGTGAACTCTAAGCGAGCTTTCTCGCGTTCGGAGAAAGCGTACTCAGTGTCCTTATCATGTGTGGAATTGATTTCTTGTTGAAAATAATTAACTTTTTATGCTCCTTTAACTCAATATGCTAAGAAAACAATGTCGTTAGCCAAAATATTTAAAGAGAAAATGTTGAGGCTTATGTTGAGGTTAAGAAAAGAGTTGGTCATTAAGAACATAAAACAAAAAGAAGGTCACCAATACCTTCGATTTCAGGAATTGATGTCATGTGGATCATTCGTTAAAAATAAAAGCAAGCGCAGGACGCTGCTCAGTCAGCTGCAGAATGTTGATCGGTAAGACGAAGCAATGTGCAGATCAATTCGCAAGCGAGCGCTCGCATATGAACAGCCGCATACGTTTCCGTGCGATCGATGTATCAAAACGAGTTCAACTACTGACCACATTTTTCGCATCGAGACGATATGACGGGGCTAAGAAAATCGTCTGAAAGACAGTTAGAAATCCTACTTGACTATTTTCGTGACGCAGACAATTTAGAACTTCGTGCCGGGAGGGTTAAAAAAATACTAATAAATCACCCGATCATGTCAATCTTCACGTTAGACTCTGTGAGATAAGAAAATGCAGTTTGTGTACAGCCATTGAACGTGAGCCTGCTGGGATAGTAGGAGTGTAGATTACAAGTTCCAATCATCGGTCATCAAACTACAGCATTCATCGGCTGGAAAAGAAACACTTGCCTACTTTTGTAGGCCAGTTTCCCGCAACTGGTTCACAACGGGTGACGCCCTTCAACGCGATAACCATACAGCCGAGAGGTCACGTGGCGCGCATCTTTCAAGGCTAGAAAGACCCTCATTGGCTTGCACAATGAGCGTCACGCGCGCTTATTCATTGGCGCTCCCTCCGCATCTCCACCCAGCGGCGTGACCCGGAGGCGAAACGAGCCGCGCGTGACCGCGGCACCGAGTGGCGCGGGGGCTCCCCCACCTGACACGGCTGCGACCAGGAGCAGGAGCAGGGTAACCCAACCACGCCGTCGTCCGCGCTGGCTCCTCCCTCCACCCGTGGCACCGACGGGCCGTGAGACACACAACTCCATGGCCGAAACGATGTTGCCTCCATGGACGCGGCGGCCGCCGGTCCTCCCTGCACTACTAGCACCTGTATTGGTGCAATATTCCTTCGACTCCTGTTTGGGTACCGACAGGGCCACAGCTCGAGGAAGCGCCGCGGGACGCCTTCGATCCGCTATCTGGCGTCGTGTAGTCACCGTTCCAACAGTAGTCGGGGCCCGTGTGGGCGAGGGAGCGAGGCTGAAGGGGCGCTGCCAGCGCCACCTCAAGCGCCCTCTTTCCCGTTCCCAAATGCCGAGAGAGAGACCCCCCCCCCCCCCTTTCTATGTGTCGGCAGGAGGAAGTGAGGCCACTCCCGGGAATTTAATGCGCCGGTGCCCTCCGTGCCATTGTCTCGTGTGTGTGTCCGTTGCGCTGCACTTTACACGACTCGCGAGCGCGTATCATGGGATATTCGTTCTTTGACGAGCCTTGCTTTTGTTTCCACCGCACATTTAGCCATCTCTTCGTTTGTTTTTGCTATTCGGGACCATCGCGAAGAAGCGCGAGCCGCGATACGGCATGGGAATGGCTCCAGATACGCCGAGAGGGAATGCTCTCTCGCGTTTCTCTTTGTTCTCGCACTTCACTGGAAGCAACGATAGACGCACCGCTACCTCGCGTTCTGGTACCACTCGAAATAGGGAAAATCTTGACAATTCGCATTTCTGTAGCGTGGGGTTGTTTTCAACTAAATGGTGTTAAACGTGGGCAACAGTTGGCGTATTTTTTTCACAATGCCACCAGTTCATTGCCTGCCACTCTGTAGCGGCTTCTAGTGGAGAGCACAGGATGCACACACGGCGTCAAAAGTTTAAGGAAGTCTGGAGCTAAGAAAGGGCTAGATTTTCCGTGGTGTCTGATTTGTAACGAGAAATCGCAAAGTCTAATCTGCCGGGCGGACAAGCAAGCGAAGGCTGTGTTACTTTGTTCGATATAGACGTACGCTGACGAGAGAATGTCCGCCTTTTTAGCACTTTTCTGGATGTCTTTGGAGGCGACTATCCATCGCTTCCAGGAAGAACTGCTCGTCGCAATGCATATCTGTGTCTTCCAGCTAAAGGACTAATTTTTAAAATGCTTGAATCTGTATTAAAATTTTTTGCTCGCCAGTTATGGGTTTACCTCTACCGAGAACCGCATGCAACAGGAAACAACTAATTTATGCTGGAGCAAGCTTACATGCATGCGGGTTTTTTTTTAACTCTTGTGGCTTTTTCCTTTTAATGTTTCCTTTTTCTCCGCTGATTCTAAATCACCTAGTAACCAGAAATTTCACACCACTGCTGCTGTGCCAAGTGAGGAGATTCTGCAAATGTGAGCTGCTAATTCTCGCGGGAGGCAACGCGCACTGCCTTTAATAACAAGACCGGCACAAACAAAACGAAAAGGGCTTCGCAGCTGAGCGCTGCGAATATCGCAAGCTCTAAGAGGAGCAGCATTTTCTCCATGTTGCGTGGCAAAAAGGAAGGGAATGAAATGAGCGAGGACTTTTCTTTCGCATCTCGCGATGCTAGTAACATCGGTCATGATTTTCCCGTCGGCGTTTCCTACCGGGGCCGCATTTTCAAAGACTCCGTTTCGGTAAATAATTAGCGGTAGTTTAGCTCCCGTTAAACCTGGAGTTACGCGATAGCGACAGCTGGCTGAGTGGAACTTGGTCACGTGACCAACCACGTGACGAACCACGTGATCAGCCACGACACCGCGCGGCCAGGCTGGCAGCTGCTCCGCAACACGTGACCAACCACGTGGCCGCGTGGCGGCGCAGCCACAGTGCGGCGCGCAGCCACGCTGAAGGCTCTAAATGCTACCGTAATGTAGCTATCATTACAAAATTGGAGGGTACACTTATGCTTCGACTTAAGCGCATGACTCGATAGCGTCAGTGAGGTATTGCCCATGTATAAGGAATTGGTCATTCTCAACTTTACATTCACACGTCCATGGGAGTCCTCATACCACTCCGTGAGCAATGGTGCGGCGGTTAAGAGATTCGCCACTAACCTGCAGGGGTGACAGGTGCTGCCACAGGTGGGGCTTATGCAACCCAAGTTGCTCTTCCCGAGGAACTTCTCGCGATCAATCATTAATTTAAATGACACCTGCCACGGTGTTCAGTTTGCTCACAATCCGGTGGACAGGTTGTGATGACAGCACAAGGTGATGTGATATGTGTGGCCCATCTAGGTTGCTTATCCGAGTCATTTTTCGACCGTGGAGGGTTTCGCGAGGCCAAACAGAATCTTGTACCCCGGGTTGGCCACAAGGTGATCACGAAGTGTGGACAGCGTGGTCAGCTGGGCCACCTTACCTGTCCCCATTTTCTCTCACAACGCCGGCGACGAAGAGGCCGGATTTTCTGCAACACTGCAGTCTTAACGCTACCACGTTAGGACATTCAGCCAGCCTAAAAAAAACTATAAAGAGTTTTTGAGGCCTGCGTGAGAATGCGCATCCATTATTCTGCCATGGCTAATCACATTAGGCGTGGCACTGTGTACGTCATTCGTCACTTACATTTACAGGGCCGGCTGTCTGCGATGCTTTTCCCCGGCTTCGTTGCGTCGCCATCGTTGTTGTCGGCCTAAACTTATGTCGGCCTTACGCTATGACGGCCTACCCCTAGACCACTCACACACCCTCGTGACAGGTTAGTCCGCAGTGGGGCGGGAAGCGTAGGCGGGAGCAAACATCTAGCACCCTGAGCACTCTTATTAAACCCTTCTACTGACATTAACTTTTCGCACAATACAATCTGTCACACGATAAACGATCTGAATTCTTTTTTTTATTTTTAAATGCATTCACAGCTGCGGAAGACGAAATGAGTCCGAGAGCATTGCCTTCCACCCAAGCGCAGCAAAGCTGGATGGCAATGAGTGATTACTTCCTTAATACAAATTTAATCCACCTTAGGGGTTCCTCTAAACATTTTACCGACACTGTTCCCACTTCGACTTACTGATCAATTCGCTCTCGCCCTACCGTAAGCTTGCCGTCCGGATTAGCTCAGTCGGTAGAGCGACTGCTCCAGTGAAGCGGTGGTCCCGGGCTCGAACCCCAGACCAGGACGAATTTTTCTTTAACTGCGAAGTTTCTGAGAAAGCTGTATAGCTTTCCTTTGCAGCCATAGGGCTGCACTTGGGTGGATGGCAATGAGTATTTACTCCCTTACTACAAATTTACTCCATGTTGAGGGTTTCCCAGAAAACATGCGACCATCCTATTCACGTGCCTTCTATTTTAACGTCGGTCGCCATTACCAGAAATTGAGGACAAACGATTCTAGTTCCCTTAGATGCCAACACGCGGAACTTGGCTTTGGACATTCAGAAATAGCCTGTTTACATCGTCCGTGACGTAACGCAGAAAGAGAATGACTTATTCGCCTCTCTTTGCAGCACTATAAGCCGCTATAGCTACTGGTGCTGTCCCGAATTCCTAGCCATGATAGCAGCGATTGCGTTAGCCTGCCTAGCCCGAGTTGTTTTAATCAGCATTGCCTGGCGCGGCGTATTATGACAGGATTAACATGTGCCCCTTACACGGAAGACAAACAATTACTTCGCACGTGACCTTCACGAGCAGCGCACGATCATGCCTTCACTGCCTACAAGACGTTGATAACAAAGTAACAGCTCGATGAGGACAATGGACTGTTAGTGCAAGCTCGGCATGCAAAATTTTGTATAGTGGAGAGCTGGGTGAGTCGATAAATGATTCTGGAAAGAAAACCAGAGTAAAGGATGGAGACACAGAACAGAAACACACGACGACGCTGGACGTCCAGGACACAGGACGTCCAACCGCAGAGGTGGCCTTGTGGTTTGAGCATCCGCCTCGCATGCGGGATGTGCGGGGCTCGATCCCCAGTGCCGCCGGGTACCCACCGGTGATAAGATGGGTACATTCTTTCCCCTGCTCTGATGCTCGGCTTATTTAGGGTGTAATGCTTGGGAAATGGGTCTTTGACCCCACTTTGAGTAGAAGAAAAAACTTTGTGCCATGGCGCTCTTTGCCCACAGATGCTTTTGCGCCATAAAAATCCATCATCATTATCACCATCATCATTACAGGACGTCCAGCGCCCTCCTGTGTTCCTGCTCTGTGTCGCCTCTCTTTGAGGTGGTTTCTTTTCTACAAGCAGAATTTTGTTGTCTATTTAACAGAGATTCTTTGCCAATGTGAAAATTTGGAAGCACAGAAAAAGACAAGAGGGTTCAGAAGCTTAATGCCATGAAAGGGGACACGAAAGTGCCATCTTCAAAGAAATTACTTACGCTGAAGTACACCTACCGTTACGTTATACCTTAAGCAAACACGAAACGGTGGCAGTGTAATTTTCCTTTATAATTTACAAATATGACCATAGATGCTTCTGCGCTGTGGAAATAAACCTAAGTTATTGAGATCTTCATGGCTGATCAAGCGCGAAAGGAAAACATGGACAACAGAGAGAACGAGACGGACAGGCGCTAACTCGCAACTGAAGTTTATTCAAGAAAGACGCGATAATAAGTAGGAAAGCGAATGAAAAACCAAACACACAAAAACCAAACACAAAACAAGGGTGCCTACTTGCCCAACTTTCGGCTGTTCTAATTATTGGGATCTGACTGGCGTAGTACTTCGATTTATAGCTTGCACGTCAGCTGCGGATACGCAATACCAGCAGAAAATATACTTTTTGAGTATCTAGTCAATAACATTTCCAAACTAAATAGTGCAATACGTTCTATAAAAACTGTGGCGCTTCAAGTTAATGTAAAACTTTCTTTTTTTAGTGCCCACGAAAAGCCCTGTGCAAGCACCTCTGATCCCTAGATGGACAGAACACAGTGTGTGGTCGGAAAGCTTTCGAGGCAGAAAATCGTAGAATAGGGGTTTTCATTCTAATTTAAAGCATAGGAAAGGAAGAAGCTAAAAGGAGGCGAAATAAACTTTCTGTTCTTTTCGGCGATCGTGATTCAGCTTATACTTGCGGTTGCGAGTCGACCATCTTAAAGTTCGGGTACCAAATACAAATTGAACCGAAGCGCCTCACAACGGTCGCTGCGCCAAGCATAAAACAGGAAGAAAACTAATAACACAATATCGGGTCCGCGCATCGGGCATCTAATGTCAATTACTATAGCGGGCATATTGCGAACATCAGAAGAAGGAAAGGCGACCAGGCTTCGGAGAAGAAAAGTTTGAGTGAGCAGATCTAATATGGATATCGAGATTGCGCCACAAAGGTCCAAGCTATCATGGCGGGTAATCGTATTATCAAGGAACAAGAAATACTGCGACATCTTTTAATTAAACGAAATCTTAAACTTTCTATACATTTATGAGCATTATTTAGGCATAATGTTTGAAGCATTTGCAACCATTAATGTAAGAAAGATATGCATCAGCAAAGATACTGCTTTGCCCCAAGCTCTCCGCTGTCGCTCAGCGTCTATTCTTTTTTATAGTAATTTGCTGCAAGCGTTTAAGACCATACTTTGGCGCCACTGCGTTCAATCCAAGCCGCTGCCTTCGCTTTGCGAATAATCAGAAGCATAAACAGTACCAAGAGGAAACGTGCGACACGCAAACAGTGCATAGACTTCTAAAGTCATTGTCTTCGTATTTGTAGGCTACTTTTGTACATTTTTAAGTAAATAGATATCAACTAGGGCTTAGCATGGCTTCTACATTCGTTTCTGCGAATTCTTCATCAAACAAAATTGAATCATTCAAAAGAAAAAGTAACTATCAATTCAGAACGCCGATGAGACGGAAACACATCATCAAGAAAACCCGCTCCGAGCCCGAACGAAGAGAATACAGCGTTACAAGACTGTCGCTAACGAGGAAAGGCAGCGCAAACACGCACTTTGTCAGCATTGCTTTCTGCGCTTCCCGTTTTGCTTATTTTTTTGTTTGCGATCGTGCAGAGCCGAGGCGAACGTGAAGAACTAAAGCCGTCATGCCGACGAAAGTTGCAAGGCACTCCCTACGGCACATATGTTTTCCGCAAGAAAAGACGAGGAAGCATTAGAGCAAAAAGCGGGGAGAACATATTTTGAGACCATCCACGCAGGACATGTTTCTAAAAGAAAGAAGAAACTTCGACGACCTGTCATGTGCAGGTCGCGCATGCGCTACGAAGGAACAAAAGCAATCGTTGACGGGAAATCTCGCCATCGATTACAGGTCGAAAGGACAGCACTGTACTCTATTACACATGTATGTGTATCTATTTTTTTATTTTTGGAGCACGCATTTTGCCTCGTCATGGATCTATTCCTGCCCGCCTTTACTACTCCTTGCGTGCCCTTCAGGAACACCTACTTTTTCGCCTGGGCGTTGCATAGTTAAACTCCCTGCTTTTCCGTTAATCTTTCTCTCCCTCTCTTCTACTTTATTTTTCGGTGCAAACGGTGACGTTTTATACTTCTTTGTTCCTTCTCTTTCGTTGTAGTCTCAGCGCCACTTGCCGTCACAGAGGCTTTGGCAAAAAGCCTGCTGAAATATTCACGACCCATTGCGGCCGGCTCTTCGGGCTCGCGAAGGCGTCGCGGATCAGGAGGAGTGAACTCTCCAGCCTCCACATTGTTGTGCCCGGGAAGCGATTTCAACGTGACATCTGACGCAAAGTGTTTCCGACGGAGTTGCAGTAAACAGGCCCTTGCACAGCGAATCCCCTCCAGCATGCGCTTTCTGGTTTATGGCAGTCTGCGCAATCTGCACAAAGTACAGAAACTGAGCAGTGGACGACGGCCACGAAAAAACTTTATTTACGCCGCGAATTCGGACTGCTCTGTTCTGTTTTATTTGAGCCACGGCCACGCCGCGATTCTGGAGACATCTTCCCAGCTGCAGAAAGAACGCGAAAGGAACCCCGTTCTATTTCCAGCAGCTCGCATGCCATCTCCGAAGAGCCGCCGCTTGCGCGGCTCGAAAACAAACCCGCGTCCAGCTGCCTTTCAACCCTGAGCAGTCGTCCTAGCCCTCTCCCATGGCTACGTGAGGTGACGTGATAGCCTAGCGGCAATGCGGGGAGACCTGGAGAACGTTTTCTCTATTTATACAGCGCACCACCAGAATGTATGACCTCTCTCTTGTAACAACCCGCAAGATGTGACTTTTTATGCACAAAGCTACTCCTCTGGCCGCAACTTCCCATTTCCGTTTGCTCGGGCACGACACTTAGCCGGAGGCGCTGATGTCGCTATCTCGCTCCCCCCCCCCTCCCCTTTCCTTTAAGCAGTGTCCAGAAATCGCCAGGTGTTTTCTCTCCGTAAGCATGGGGGCGTCTGTTTGTGTTACCTTTGAGGTTTAATCGCTAACCCTTAATAATGGTTTATTACATTACCTATAGAAGGCAGATTAAAGAGAATAAGGTGGGGAAAGCTAAGAATTGCACCCGGTCTAAATACAAGGGTGTATGATCTTGGCCGGCCGTTTACTTCCTGGAGACAAGAAATCCACGAGTGGACAAGTATGAGCACTTAAGACGTTGATGCTGTAAGTTCAGGCATGCGTTGAAGGTGAAGCTTTTTTCGTGAATGACATGAAAATTATGTTTGGCGTTTATTGAGTTTTGCTGTTTGATCATTTTAAGGTGTTTTTAGAGCGCTCGTGTACACCGAACGGAATGCATTTGCTGGGGCGTTTGTCGTTTAAGAAGCGTCTTCGCTTTTATGCTGAAGGCAAAGAAACCTTAACAGAACGACAATCAAAACATTTTGATGCATCTGACCAAAATAAATCATAAACGTTTTTTTTTTGCTATGCTTCATAAAGTAAGCTGAAAAGTATTGCGAACTTAACATGTATGCATCACAAAGTAAAACAAATCTTAAGAATGAAAAAAAATGATGCCTTAATTAGAAACTCGGCGACCAACTTTAGCCAGCAATGCATCTGAAGCTCTACTCAGAAGTCATCAAATACCTTTGATCAGTGTGATGTCAAAAGTTAATGAATTTAACTGAAAAATCACGCATTTGTGTAACTAATGTGTCAGTAAGCCGTCGTGGTTTGCCATGCTAAAAAATTCTACGGCACTACGTCGCGTATGAGAATCACAGAATGAATTTCGGTGAACAACTTTCGTGTCCTTCTCAGGTGCAGACACAGTCACGCTGGCCGCCAACTGCACAAATGTTCGACCCATAACTGAATCCTTTTCTTAAAGCAACCACGATTGAAAAACATCACTGAGGCGCGTTATGTGAGTTAAAAAACCCTGTTCAGCTCGCTGGCTTATTAATATCCCCAGTGTTTTAGCGATCCTCCACAGGTTCGTGCAGCAACACCGCTCCCTATAGGTCAGAAATGAACTACTCCCGACATCTAGGAGCATTGAGCAAGATCAAAGCGAAGTTACTTGTCCATTTATCTCCCATTTAACGTCCATGATTTTACACCTGCTAAGAAAGTACAGTGAGCACGCCGCAGCGCAAGCCTCTACTTAGAGAAGGTAGCGCGAAACAAGAAAAATGCTATGCAGCGAGACACCTTTTCAGATCCTCGCGGTAACGCCGGAGAGAGTATTCTACTGTATTTTGCGAGATAAGGAAAATCCTTTAAACCCCTTATACTCTCTGCAAGTAGCTAGGCCGTAATCAGTACCTCTCCTTCAACGTTCAAAGCAAGAAAAAAACTACCATGGTTGAGCTGCTGCTTAGCTTGAAAAATTCAGCGAAAAGCGCAAAGTATGCTGTGTATTCGTCCGCGCAAGCTTATCAGTCAGCGGCTTCTTCGACAGTCATCTCACGGCCAAGGAGGAAGCTAGTCCGAATTGTTCCCTCTTGCCCTACCTTTATTCCCGAAATATGCTGCGGTCATCTGGCGACGATGTTCGGTTTGACCATGGAGGTTTCTGTCTTACGTACGGTTCAGTTTTTCTATTTGCGACGTTTATTTTCACGCCAACACTTTCTTACCTGCTGACTGCGGTGGTTCCGACGGTCTTGCTTCTGCAATGAAGTGGGAGTTACACTCCCTGCGTGTCCTCCGCTCTGAGCGACACCTCAGACAAAACGGCCACAGACTCGTTAGGTGTGCGATCGGCCTAGTCACGTGATTACGCAGTAAGGCCCCTGCCAGCGTCGGCACTCGACCGGCAAACAAACCGTTAACAGCGCAGACCCGCGTAAACTTGGCTCTGAGTCGGAAAGAAGACGAAGCGGCCAGAGGCACCTGAGGAGTCCTTTTACTGTGTTGCAGGTGGGAGGTTATTCCCTTGTCAACGATGGCCATCGCAGTTCCGCTCCCTACCATTTTTTGGCCGCAAAACTGACGTTAGCCTTGGGGGCGGTTAAATAGCTAGCAGTGCAGATTGCCCTCAGAGAGTTATTCTTTGCTGCTGATTGATTCTATTTCAATATCCACAACTAAACTGAAGGAATAGGAGTCATTTTATACTTCGGACAAGAAAGCGCTTGTGAGTTCAGGAAACGTATCGGTCAGAATTGAGAGCCTACTCTCCCCTACGAATCACCTCGCAGCTAGATTGAGAAACAACGTTACAGACGCAAAACTGGGAGAATGCACGAACAGAAGCTTGTATGCCTGCGGCTTCGGGCGCTGGCTTCAACGACCGCACTTACATTTCCATTAGCCATGGGGAAACACCTGCTGCGAATGGCGCCCTTCCGAAGGCCGTGCATATGAGTAGGCGTGTCGTCTTGGCTGTTACTCTCTGTTTGCGAAGAAAACTGCTGACAAACGACCGGCCATCTCGGTGACGCATGGACGGTTGTTCTTCTAATAAACGCCACTGTCGTATCGGCTGATTGTAATATGACAGCCCGCGGTTCAAGATGGCGCCCTCCCAGTGGTGGCCGCAGCAATTGCAACTGGGTCAGTTCGGTGTGGCCCCGGGCTCGTATGCGTTATAGATGACGGCCTTCAGGGGAGAAGCAAAAGGGGGCATTTCTGATGACGGTCGAAGCTGACCTCGATCAGAGAAAGACATCGAGAAAAAGGAAAAGCCGTGGAAGGAAAAGACGGCGTCACCTATGAAGCACAATGAGAGCCTCACAAAGGAGCTGGAGATAAATCATCCTAGGACACTGGGACTGCCCATTCCTTTCGCAGAAGTGAAGAGCAAAGCTCGCGATACAAAGCTGCAACGATAAGGTTTATAGAATGCTAGCGAGTCCGGAACTAAAATAAATAGGGAAATGAAGGGCGATATGAAAGACACAAGGAAGGCGTGTTAAAAGATATCTTCTTTTTTATTTTTAACGTTATTTTCGCCTATTCTTTCCAAGAGCGATGAGGCATAAAAAAACATTAACAGCTAATGAAATATTTCCATTACTTGTAAATCACGACTTATTTAGAGGAAACAACTAGATGGGTATATTGCATGAAGGCATGCAAGAACGCAGGGTCATATAACCGGTCTGGTATCACGATAAAAATGCGGGAAAGTACAGCGTGCTTTGCAACTGAAACAAACTAGTTTGTGACGTTTCGTTAATAAGAGCTGGTAATGGCTCTCAGGATTTCGCGGTCGGTAGAAAAATTTACCTCAGAAACGATGCCACCGGTACTTCGATGTTTAGTTTCTTCCGTGCTGCCCGCTTGAGTGAGTGCAAAGCCACACGGCTGTAACGTATACAAGGCGTAGTATTTTAAAACAAACAAAAAGGCAAGCCGCGTGCGCCATCTGGCGTACAAACTGCGCGGATGGCATGAGCCATATTGTGCCGCTATTTATCCGCTTTGCCCTTCTGCTACATTTTCAAGCAACAAAGTCAAGCTTCAATGACGAATTATGACGAATTTTTGTTATAATGGTGCCATCACCAGATGGATGTTATGGAGGCATTAAAAAAAGACGGCATTAGATAGATTAAGCCATGCCACTGATGATGAAGCCACAAATGGAACGCGCCGACGCATGCTACAAAGATCGCCATTAAAATCAGGGCCAAGAACATTAGAAAACAATTCGAACATGGTGCCACTAATAATGTAGTTACTATGTGGAAGCAACGCCACAAAATAGTTGCCCATAAACAAAATTCTCTGAAGCTAATTTTGATCAAATAGGGCGAGCTAAAAAGAAGACCAAATCGGATGGCTTTACTCATGGTGCGAATCATTCCAACAAAGTGAATGCTCGTTACAGTCGTTGCAATAGAAATCTATTTGGCCATTGAAGCGAAATCAGTTCCTGTTCTTTGCTGACGGGACGTTTACAGACGTCTCTTTTCAATTGTTCCTATGTTCAGGTGCCGAATAAAAATCAATTCAGATCACCGTTGCCATTTTACATTGTCCTCCCCGTTCGCGCTACGCCGACAGCTGGTCGTGTTCACGGATGATCCTTTTCTGAAACTCCCATGAAGAACGCACTGCAATCAGTTCCTTCACTTGGTGAGCAGTGCTGCAGTTGTCACTCGGTATTGTTGCTACATGCACGTTCTTACCCGACTGAAATCGTTTAAACGTGTGGGAGAAATTATCTGTCGAAAGAAACGCCGAAATTCTGCGGAATAGTGATGCTCAACACATCAGCTGCAGAAAGAGCCGAGTGGTACAAACGCCAATTCTCGCAAATTCAGAAGAAACCAGAAATCAGCGCTATTCACACACGCACACACACAAAAAAAACAATCATTCAGAGCGTATGGTAGAGACACAGCCTAAGGGCGCAATGAGTACTGAATTTTTCGCGCAACAAATTTTACCCTAATCTTAAAGCAATACTTCCCGCGAAGTCAAAAGGCGAATCGAGGTTCTCCTAGTAGTCATACATGCGTGTCGCTCTTTCCTTCGTACGGCTTGCGGAGAATGGTGCTGTTCATATTCATTAAGGCGAGCTGCCTGTTTGGCATGTTATGGCCCCAAAATTTGCGCTTAAGCTGCGTGCGCAAGTCAGAACACGGCGCGCATTAGTCTGCGGCGAACTAGCGACTAAGTGCTGAAGGATGGGCAGGTGATTAATGGGAAGCAGTATGAATGGCGAGAAAACATACTGCTCTAATATTGCCGCAGGCACGCAATTTTTTTTCATTTTCATCCTGTTTTCTATCCACTTGATATCACTTCTTTCTATCCTACTGGAAAAGAGATGTACACATGCTTACTTACTGTACGTTTCCTGCTCTCAGGCAGCAAGAGTATGCACCGGCTGATGTCTAATTAGAAATTAAGAGACCTCTAAACTATTTTAATGCAACCGCTGTTAGAGTACCCTGGAGAGAATGTGAGCCACATTTTGGGTGCTGCTGAGCATATGCAGCCTGAGTGCAGGAATTCCTTTAAAAAAACGAACGAAGAGGCCTGGCATGTACGCGGTTATTTTCTGCGCCAAAACATCCCACTCGACGCATATGACCCTGAAGGGCAGTCACTTCTTCAGTGTTCAAACTTTCTGGCACTATATTTACTATGCGGAGCCATGTGAAGATACGTCTGCGCGAATACTCGCGCGTAGAAGCTCAAATGACGCACTACGTAGAGGAGGCACAATGGATAGGGAGGTTCATCAAGGCAGAAGATAGTCTTTTCATGCACCAGTACTCTATCGCAAGAGAATACTTTAAAATGATAATACATAGTGCTGAAATAATTCTGAAATCAAAGAAGTAAACTGAAAACTGGGGAAAAGGTCTAAAATGGTAGAAGTGAAAAAAGCCTGTTACAATATCAAAGATTTTGATGAAAGCAAGGTGAGAAAAAAGAAATGGGGTGGTTGAGCAAACGGAGGTAGGCGAAATGGATTGCGTTTCAGCATAAAATATTTCTCTCAATGTTCGTGATTCAGACGAATGAACAAGCATATAAGCATCTCATTGTATTTCATGCTTTGGTTTACCTTCACTCTAACCTATATTAGGCCCAAGCTGTGCGCCTGTCTCACTTGCATACAAAAAGCAAAATTGCATTTAGAATGACTCTACGAATCAAATGACATCACTTTCAAGCAGTTTGGCTACTGGTTTTGCAGAAAAAAGGTGTACAAAGTTGCACCAATGACTTCGTAAAAAGACCTCAACTGTGGTTCTTATCCTTACCTCAGGCTTTTGGACGTATTAACCAATCTGTATGAGAATTTAAAATTTCTTCTAGAAGTATTGTGAGGTAGTTGACAGATGAGAAAGCTTCAAAAAGTCGTTAGTTTTTTAAACAATTTTTCCTGCCGAGATGAGTCTCGTCAGACTGTTCACTCGCGCTTGTAAAAACGCGAAGAACACAGAGGAGGCCTATTAGCACCAAATAAATGACGCCTAACGGCTCGTTTGATAGTGGGGTAGTATTCAGAATGCAAATATTCAGTTCGTAGGTGCACCGTTATCCTTTTCCTTGCATTTGAAGCAAGTGGTACCCATGTGTCCACCCCTGCATTACAAAAATCTATCATAAGGTCTGAAATTTCATTTAATTTAAGTATTTAGCCGCTCTAATTATGTAATCACTTTCGAGGTATTTGTGATAAATAACATCTTCGTTTAGTAAGTTCGTGTATTTCGTGGAATATATAACATCATTCAAGGAGCAACAGTTTTCGTATGAAATGCGCATTAATAGTGAAGTTGCAAGACTAGGCCTTCTTTCATAGAGAAGTGTTGATGATAGGGTACAAACTCTTAGTAACCATTAAACGAAATCCGAAATTACCAGTTGGGGCACACTTCGGCTCTATTCATCTCGATAAAAAAATAAAACCAGACCTGCAGATAACAGCGCAAAAATGTCGAAATGAATTCATTTAATCTGTAGTTACTTGCATTGCAGCCTTCTGTCCCGCTGTCCATGTGGTTTTTGTTATGAAACGGTAACGTACGAAGAAATTCCGCCCTTGAGAGCTTTTGAAAGACGCTAAGGTTGCTGATGGCGGGTTAGTTTCACAGAAGAAGCAACCGACAGAGCGTACTATGCAAGGGGGAAGAATAAGAGGGAAGAATAAGGGGGAAGAATAAGGGGAGAATAAGGGAACAATAAGGGAAGAATAAGGGAGGAATAAGGGGGAAGAATAAGGGGGAAGGATAAGGGGGAAGAATATTGGGGAGGAATAAGGGAGAAGAATAAGGAGGAAGAATAAGGGGGAAGAATAAAGGGGAAGGGATGCGAAATGTGGTGCCCCGAATGGTGGACAACTGTGTACATTGTGAAGCTGAGCGACAATTGCATAAAGGATGGAGCCACCGCAGCCACGATGACCGGCTCCTATGAGAGCTAATTACACAGTCCCGTCGCTTTGACCCGGACAAGCGGAACAGCAGTGCACCCCATGCAGCTACAGCTCTAGATTCCCTTCACTGTCCCCCAAAACAAGAACGAAAGGGCGCCGTCCAACTCCGCGCGACTTTTACTTTACTTAGGCTTGCCTTCTCGCCCGTTTACTCCCATGGAAGCCCGTTCATTTCATTTCTTTTTTGTTCTCTTGCGCAGAATTTGTGATGAGTTCAGCTTCACTCACCCAGTGCTTCAGTCTGAGGACGCAGTCGAAGTTTTGTACGAGAGACAGCCTAATTTATTCTTACCTGGAAGGGCCCCACATAACTAAATCTTTCACGGATGGGAGGAGAGGGAGCAATGAAGGATGGGGGGAGGGGGGGGAAGAGACAAGGGGGCAAACAGTCGTTCATCAAATCAACGCCGTCGACTTTCGGAAACAAGTGCTCGGATGTCGGAAAAATTTGCAGAACGCGTTTACAACTGAGCAGACTCGAGACACGGGACTCCCTTTGCACGAGTTGCTCGCTATTTGATTTTTCCTTTATTCAGGGACTGCGTTTAATTGATTGTTCTAATCTGAAGTATAAGCCGTCCCAAAAGAAAATGACTGTTTGAGAAAAAACAGAACACTGTTGTAAGCTACACTCTTTTTCGTCACTTGTTGACACTGTAGTGTGTAACGTTTAAAGGTTGACATTCTTTTTAGAGGAAACTGACATGATAACAGCCTGTTACTTTCATAGCTGGACTACAGTTCACGAAGTAGTATTCGTGAAAACAATAGGAAAATATTGTAATTATGAGGTGGATGTAGATAGCACAAGAAGCTATTAAGATAATATTTTTTTATTTATTTTCTGACGGTGGGGAGATATATCAAAGGACAACTATACGAGAAATGCAAATCGTGAAGTTGTTATGAGGAGTTCTTCATAAAGGAAATATGTGATTGTACTGATGATATATTTATTGCACGGCAAACACGACATTTCATATTATAATAATCCATTGCCGCCCTTTGAAAACATTTACCCTCTGAATCTAAAACTGAAGTCTTTTGGCCGCTGCGGAAGAAGCAAGCAGAAGAGTGGCTCGATACCCCTATATGTGAATACATCACCATTAGAGGATAGTTCTTAGCTGGTAAACAGTCGGATTTAAACGTCTAAAATGGGCGCAATACAGCTCTAAAGAGACGCACATACTGAAGAGCAATAATCATTGCCAGAGCGTTCATGTTTTTAGTTTAAAGCCTTGTAGCTCCTTTTGGGAATTGAGGTTTCGTCTAAAATTGATTTCGACTACCCGGAGTTCAACGTTCTCTGACATCGCATAGCACACCGGTGTTTTTGCATTTCGATGCTTTGAAAATGCGGCTTATGTGAAATATGAACATAATATGTGAAAGACTACACGGCTTACATGTAAAACCCCACTTTAGCGATGCTCTACGAACGTTCCCAATTGTCTGTGGCCTTGAAGTGTTTGGTTTTGGGGTGGTTATGATACCGCTTCCGGAAGGCATCGCAAAAGTTCATGTACAGAGAACATTGCACCACTGTGTTAAGTACCATGTTTAAAAAGATATAATGTCTGCTTGACCTATGGGTAGTGTCTCTGAATAGCAACCTCTGTATCAGAGGTTCGATTACCGACTAATTACCCAAGTTTTTTTTTCCCGCGCAATTCCTTCACTTTATATTCTTATATGTCCTAAGGACGTTTGAGCCATGTTTCGCCGTTTTAATAACCGGGTTTCTAATGTTTTAATCATTCTCTAAATTGGCTGATTGACGTGTGATATTGCCATCTTTTTTAAGAATCTGGATTTTTTCGCTTACACCAAAGCTGATGATGCCGCCGCGGTGGCTGAGTGGTTATGGCGCTCGGCTGCTGGCCCGAAAGACGCGGGTTCGATCCCGGCCGGGGCGGTAGAATTTCGATGGAGGCAAAATTCTAGAGGCCCGTGTGCTGTGCGATGTCAGTGCACGTTAAAGAACCGCAGGTGGTCAAAATTTCTGGAGCCCTTCACTACAGCGTATCTCATAGCCTGAGTCGCTTTGGGACGTTAATCCCCCATAAACCATAAACCATAAACCGAAGCTGATGACGACAACGACGACGCCAGATTTTCTGCGACACAGGACACTTAACGCTGTCACCTTTAAAACGCGTGGAATAAACGCTAGGAATTAAAACTCAGCGTCACTTAAGCTGCGCCTTATGGGTATGATGCGATAGCGTTAATGGGTGCCTTCAGCGACATGGGGCCCACTTTGCCAATCACTTCCCAGGCACAGACACCGTTCTTTATTTTATCACTTTTTGTGCAATTTTTATATTTGTATTTTCATATTTGAATGTTTTCTTATTCTCCGCAAGACAAACAAAGCTTCCCTTTAATCAAGTCGAACTAAGGTTCCTCATGGTCGAGGGGTAGCGCGTCCAGCTAACGACCTAAGTAGTAGCGGGTCGAGTCCCGTCACGACCGTATCATTACTTTCCATCGGTCGAGCAGTGACGTACAGGGTGTGTCCGGAAAGTAAGGCAATTTTATCTGTAGAAAAAATTCATACAAGATATCATTACAAACATTTATTATTCTTCGAAATAGTCCCCTTTTGCATCTACACACTTTTGACAGCGACTCTGCCATGCATTGTATTCATCCTAGAAGGCGTCGACAGGACTCTCGTTTAGAGCCTTTGTCACGGCGGTTTGGGTCGCTTCGATGTTGCCAAAATAAACTCCTTTCATGGGGCTCTTGATTTTCGGGAACAGGAAAAAGTCTGCCGTATCCAGGTCAGGACTGTAGAGGGGCTAGGGCAGCGTCGCCAAGTTTTGCTTGGCCAGAAACTCCCGTACGCGCAGGGAAGTATGGCTGCGAGCGTCGTCGTGGTGCAACTGCCAGGTATCAACAATCACATTGCGTGCTCGGAGGCCTTTTTTTATCAATTTTTCGAGCACATACACGTACTTACGATGTCGTGCACTGTGGTTTTTGGAATATCGAGAGTCTCTGCTGTCATCTCCGCACTCATTCGGTGGTCGGTGTTCAAAAGGTCACGAACAGGAGACACATTTTCGTCGCTTTTGCTCGTAGATGGCTCGTCCAGAGCGGGATTCATCTTCAGTCTTCCCGGCCCGCCTTAAGAGACTTCAACCACCTTCAAGTTTGAGAATCTGACAAAGCAGAATTTCTGCAGGCTTGCTGAATAATTTGGTAAGTTTCGGCGTAACGTTGCCATTGTCATTGCATGTTGTGACACAAGCACTACCATACGCAGAAACAGTGATCCTGACGCTCCCGGAGCTTGGAGTGGACAGCGCTAGGCAGTCATGAAAAGCTTAATGTTCCCCCCAACTAACCCAGCCAATCGGAGCGCCGTAGAACCGATAGCTGCGCCCCCCCCCCCCCCAAAAAAAAAAATTAATTGCATTACTTTTTCGACGTACCTTGTGTATATACTACAGTGCACTCAAAGAAAGATGCCCCGGTTGTAGCTTAGTTCTCTTCGTGTTCATTACATTTTCTCCTTTGTTCAATTATGTCAGAAGGAATAGCAAACCTCTCTTGACCGTGCAGTTGTCCCAAGGTGTCAGGCACGGTTTCCCTCTAGTGTCTTTTTATTGCACCCGCATAGTATGCGCGTTAATGTGCCTTTATGAAGTGCGGATTCCAACAATAGATATGCGTGCGACGCAAGTTATTGAAGAAACTGCCGTTCTTTATCTAGTCAAGGGCGCGTTTCATGGCAGCAGGGAAGGTCCTTACTTAATCACATGTAGCAAATCTTTATAAAAAACTGCGTTTTTTTTCTTGCAATACAGCATACAGTATGCGGTCTCTTCTATAGTGTTAATATCGACTTTTTGAGTGCAATGTCTTGTACATACATCTTACGCCTAGTTTAAAATGTGGCGCTAGAAGCTAGGACACCGAAAATTAACACTCTCAACTGTGTCATGATCGGCAACAGTGACACTGAAACGCGCGGATATGCGTCGCAGATCATAGTTAAACGGACGGCTGGTCGTGTGTGAATACTCTGCTGTGTGTGCGCGCTAAAACTAGAGCGCACGAAAGTTCGCAGTGCAAGAGGAGTTGCTCCGGGCCAGGGCATCTGTGCACACAGCGTAAAATAACTGCTCGCTAGCCTACTACCTAGATTTTCACTCACTTGAAAAACGAAAAACTCTGATGGTAACGCGCCACGATTGAAACGATGCCTAAATGCGAGAAATAAAACAACAGCACAGATTTCGACATTTCTACGCACTTCCCAGTGCCGATCCTTGCCATCTTCAGCGCCAAACCTCAAGGGAAGCAGATACGCGGTTAAGCATGCTGGCACTGTCTAAACATTTTCGTAAACAGTGAGCGGTATAAACAGTGAAGCGGCTGATTCTGAAATCTTACTCGGGAAATTGATGACATCTTCATCCATTTTAAAAAAGCACGCAAGCCAAAGACGCACCTGGTTGTCGGGCGAACCAAGATGGGAACCGGAAGCTATGGGCGTGGTTTTGCTAGACGTGCACGCTGTTTCGCGTGTCCTCTTTTCTTTCTTCAGAGGCACAAATTATTGCTGGCAGATTCATGTCACCATCCTGTCGACCAATCAGGAATTTTGTAGTGACGTAAACACAGTTTTTCTGTGTGATCGTTGTGAATTGTTCAAAAACCTGCGCGAGGGGTTCTGATTTCACAACCTACTCTACCAATCTCGAATTTTTCAAGACGTGAAGAAGACCTCTAACGCTGTCGTGTTAAAATATTTTGGCTTATAGCGCGTAATGCAATAGGACCGCTTGGAAGAGACCTCAGTCTTTTATAATCGTCAGCCTTATCTGCATGTTTGGTTCTTACGTCCGGTGTTTTTCGTACTCATAAGTAGCGCACCAACGAAGCTAAACGTCAAAATACAACTAGGCCCATTCGCAGGTTTACTTACCATCGTCAGTTTTGTTTAATCGCGACGTTCTTGATGTGCGGATTGTCAACAAAATAATGAAAGAGCGTTCTTACAATCTTTTCATATGGTTGGCAAAACACTGTTTGCCTGTCTAAAGAGTAGCAAGGAGAATAACAAGTCGTATCTAGAAATCAGCGCGCTCTTCAGTGTTTTGCTGTTCGTCATTTTTCAAGCCCCTATCACCCGAATACGACAGTACCACGCGCACGCAACCCCATTCACTGCCAATAGAACGAAGGACGAACTGGCAGTACGTTATCGGCATCAGAAAACACTTCAATGTGGCCATCTGTTGAAAAGGAGATAATACCGACGCCAACCGAAAGCGAAATTCTCGGAAAAAAACACTTTTAAGCACCAATATATAACGTAAGCATGAAGACCCCGTATGAGTATTTATAAGCACAATCAGACGTTCTAAATACGTTTCGTATCGCGTAATGAATGCTCATAATCAAGCAGGCACGATAAGGATACAAAGAAAGAAATAAAAATTGTGCCTAAAATTCGGTCTCTAATCATCATCATAAATCGTGGGTCATGGATTGTGGGGTACATTGGACCACCGCCCGAGAGCTGCTCCTGGGGAAGAGAGGGCTCTAATGAAATTTGGCCAACATATTAGCCCTCACGGAAAGACAAAAAAAAAGCAAGACAATGTGCAAGTGAATGAACGGAGCAGAATACAATACTGTTTGCTTACAGCAGAACCTAATTTACATGCAAGGATAGGAACGCAAGAATTATACGGCGATGAAAATGCCGAAAGACTGGAAAACAAAAATCAAGCCTAAAAAAATAAAAGAAACACGATAGACTGAGAACACATGAAAAAAAAAAGAAGAAAAAGAGAGCGGTTCGCAACACTCGCGCTGGCCGAAAAAACAGGAACCATCGTGGCACTTTTTTCATCGATTTGACACGGGAGGGCGGTAAGCCCATACCATCTACGCGCTTGACCTTTGTCCAAAGCCAATAGCCTCTGCATACGCGCAACTGGCAGGACGACGCGAGAGAGGGGATAGATCGAGAAGGAAGGAGAGGGGTGATCTGTTTCACTTGTGAGCTAAGCGCAATCTCACCGATCGGTGTGGCTTTAGGAAAGACAGAGTAAAGGAGAAAGAGGACATGCTTGCCTGCTTGTGCCGGAACACAAACGCGCAGCGCAACCAAAGCAGTTCAAGGCTTGGTGAGGGAGCTCTCGTTCCAGACAGCGTGTTTTGTTTCCGCTAGTTCGGGGTACGTACTGCGACGGGAAAAGAGCGATGGACGCTGCTCAGCGAAATGAAACAGAAGGCAGGAGGGAGGAGAGATTGCGAAGTTAGAAAGGGTGGTGCAGGAGACGAGGATCTGCTTGTGAACTCGAGAACAGAAGGTGACGACGCGCGTACTGTGCCCGTTTCCGGGTTCGCGACGTTCGCTAAACGTAGCAACGCGGGTGTGCTCTCTTCGGCCTTTCCTGGCCGGCTGTGGCCCTAACTGTCGCGGTTGACGAGCTCAACATACTCGGAGCCTAGGCTTGCAATAACGTCCTGCACCATTCACTAACTACTGGGTTTGGAGAAAGAATCTTTCGCATGGAATGATTCGCAGCAGACATGCGCGGCATTCTTGTGAGGACGGCGGTGAAGCGGTTTACGGTGACAGAAGTTTCACCACTTGTTTTTGTACGTAAAAGGTATAAACTCAGTGTAATCGGTGGACGAGCAATCACAGGGAAAGATAGAGCTTCGTGTTAAAGCGCACCACGTTCGCCAGAGCCGGGAATATGCAGCCTTCGCTTCTATTCCCTTGCTTTAATGGAAACAGCTGAGTGGGGGAAGAAAGATGAGGGCCTGTCACTTTGCGCTGGTATTGTAGGCGATACCTGGCGCTTATCTCAGGAGGTGTTAGCTGCCGGGACTTTCCGGCCCTTTTTTTCCGTAGGCGAGACAGTTAGGGTGACAATTTTGTTGAGCTGGTTTACCGTAGCTCGAAGATTTCAGCAAGAAAGCTGTAAAGAAGAAGAAAAGTCCGCCATTTTCTAGGCTTAAAAGTGACAATGATAAATGCACAGTCTTTCCAGCCCCGGTCCTCTTTCACTGCTCGGCTATATAGGCCCACTACTGCGGCCGACTGCTCTTTGCCAAGGTATGTATAATATGGAGCGAGAAAATGGCGCTGAGGTTAATTTTATTGTGCCTGCCGCAAGCGCATGTTTGTGGCAGGTATTGTAACAGCCCACCTAAAACATAAAGAAAACGCTTTCTGTATCGATCACCATTGCAGGAAACAAGTAATAAGTATCCGTCTTGCGTTTCCTCTCGCCCTCAATTTTTCGCGACGTGAAGGCGGGGAACAGCGGATTCCCCCCCCCCCCCCCCCCCTGCGCAATATGTCTACGTCTCCCCACCAGGCTTGGAGATTACCTGTCGACAGGGCTGGAGGCAGGGAGGCGCGACGCACCACGTTATTGATGGCGTGATGCATGAGCTGAGTCTGCTAAACGTTAAAAGCACCGCCGGCTCGTGTTTGGTAGACGTCATGGCGATTGTGGCCTCTGGAAGCACCCACTCCAGACGCAACCAGAGCTCGATGGGCAACTTGTCCTTGTGCGCGAGATCACAGGCACATTTCTTGTAGGTAGAAAAATATAAAGAAAGAAATGTCACAGCGGCAATACAAGTAAACGGTCTGAAAAAATGTTTTAGACCACAAAAGCGGCGCTTTCTTGTCGTGTTGTGTGGATGACTAAAGAGGTTTCCCATTGTTGCTGCTTTATTTCTTTTTCAGTGCTATTAGTACAGAAAAGTGCTATTAGTACTGGACCACCTAGATCTCGTGACCTTGCGGTATCATCACAACCTGTGCACCTGATAGCGAGAAAACTGCAAACCGGGGCAGGAGACAGTAATAGTAATGATTGGTGCCTTTGGAAATTCAACCTGGGCCGCACAAATCCCACCGCTGGCAGCGCCTGCCATCGCAGGGCAGGGGTGATAAGAGTGGCGAATCGGGCTAGTTGGTGCACGTCTGTCATATCCTTATGCGAAGCTTAAAAGTACCCTCAATTTTTTTTTCCTGAAAGAAAAAATGCACACTAGGCTTCACAGTTTGTCATTACAGGGTTCTGCTTAGCAAGGTTCTGCATCTAGTCATTTCTTTCACACGTTGTCAAGATTAGCTGCACCTGTCGGTAAAAAGTAAATCAAGATTCACTCATAGAAAAAAGAGGTTTTAGTCTATTATCTCTTCGTCGGGAAAAGACCCGCAGCATTATATTAATGCATTAAAAGAAGGGCATAGAGCAATCTAAGACAGCCCATATGGTGGCAGCCGCGCTCCATTCTCGGCCATATCTCTTAGCAGCTGAAGTTCCACTGTCTTCGTCCATTTCTATACTTCAAGCAAGGCAGCCTACACGGCCTCCTGAATGCATCCGCGGCTTCTTGAAGTGGCGAGTTGAACACTTTTCTTCTTGATCCTGGCAGCGAGCTCAAGGTACCTCGTTGCTTGCATTGCTTTCAAGCTGACTTCGTACTGGGCAGCGCAACCGAATATGACATGTGGCATTCTTTTCAGTCACAACACCACTTAGCATCGATTGCAAAGACCGCGCATGTTGTATGAACAGTTGACTTGAAAAGCTGAAGAAATGGAGCTTGTTCGCCCCCTATGGGCCTGACTCAAGTGGGTCACTTGACTGCTATAGCGTATTCTTGAAAGCCTCCATTTCGTAAGACAAAATGTCCACTGAGATGTAAATTTTATTTGTGAACTAGGTGAACAGTGGACCTTTCGTCCACGGAGTAATGTGAGTGCAACGCTAGAAGCCTCGCCTTTTTTCCTGGTTGTAAATATAACAGGCATAATTATGGTAAGCTAAGACTGTGGATAACAATTCATGGTATGGCGATACAGGTTTTGTAAGAAAAGTACTGGGCGGAAATGTTTTCACACTATGAATAAAAGCAATGGATTTTAAAAAACACAGAAGTCTTTTCTCTCCCTTGCTCATAGCATTCAGTAGAAAGAGATCGGAGATTGTCCTCTCTTCTCATTTTAGTGGTTCTATGATAAGAGGAAAGGCGATCGCGAGTTCTTAACTAACGCAAATGCAGCAATTCAAGTGTGTAGCTAAAATATACCTGTTTAAAAATGTCCTGTTGGGAGAACTTCGCACTTTAGAGTAGAACGTCGAAAAAATCTCAGCACGTTTCTTTAACACGATGCTCCTAAGATCTCGCTGCTCCTTCTTCGAATTACCTCAACATTTTCCTATTCTTTCACGTGGGCATACAGTATAATTTCTCCCGCAACTTTGCTTCTGAGTACAAAACAAATCTTCATTTGAGGGGCAAAGTGAATTAAAGCTAGCGCACAGTTCTCTACACAGCTGTCCAGAGTGCTCGAATTGCGCACCAGGGAGTACATTTGCGTGATTTACAATAAGACCATATCGTGCTTGTGCATTACCATGTATTGGTTTGATTCCTCGTGTCTATAAAAGGTATATTGGACCTCGCACATAGCAGTGATTGTTATAAATGTACAACAGAGTACGCTGTTCGAGCGCTCTAGACAGGTTTGTGGACGACAGCTTTTATAGCATTTACATTCCTCGCGAAATATGCACCGAAGGTTGATGCAGGTGAACAATCTGAAAATACAAGTTAGTCCAGCTTCAATTAGAGGATGGCTATAAGTCCTTCTCTAAAATTAACTCACCATAGAACATTTGCGAGTGCAGGTCTGCTGTTTTAGGATCGTTATAAAGAAAACGGTTTAGTAAAGCTAAGTATTCAGTGGACTAAAGTTACACAGAAGAGAATGTCGTTTTTGTTTTCTGCACCGAAATACACTAATAAAAACAATTTCTGGACGTTTATAGAGAGTGTACTCCTCCTCTTCAGGACACCAAAAAGGCTAATGACTTCATAATGCAGTAGTGTGCAATGTGTTTGCGTGTGAAGCACGTATATTCATTAATTGAAGTTGTGGGCCCCCTGCCCGTGCTGCACCGAAGTGCGGTCACCTAAATGGCCTTGAAACTCTCTTGCAGCGTCAAGCAACAGTATCATGCCTACTAACACGGCACTAAACCAAAACCTTGTTACAAGTTTGGGTACTGAAAGCCGACTTGCTGCATTCGCATGTAAGAGCAACACATCGCTAGCTGACATCTCTGTTTCCCGGTGTAACATGCGTGGCAGAAACTTTTCTACCGTCTCAGTGTTTCTCACGTCCAATAAAATACGTTTCTTTAGATCAGAATTTTAAAGCCATTGAGTTATAGATTGCATTATCCTGTCTCTTACAAACAACAATTCTCGACACTGAACATCATGATAGGAAACTTATTGACTCGTATTCTTCGCAAGGCACTTCTTCAGGAATAATACTAGCATCAAAGCATGGCTGAACAAATTCTGAACAATACTGTTCATTGCAGAATTTCTCCTAGCAGTGCTCGCATGTTCCGGGAAACTTCTTATACAGGCGTACTAGTACTTTTTAAGAATTTTTTTAGCCCTAAGGTCTTATTTTCTTTTTTATTTTTTTATTTTTTTCATTTTCAACATGCGCTACCGCCAGATCGATTCAGCAGTGGAACACGCCAGCTGAAGTTTTCTGTGCGCAGCCAACTTCCAATCTCTTCGCTTCCGGCAGGCAGGACGTGGCCCATTGTGAAAGGTCGCGCACATTTCATGATTTATTTTTTCTTTCCTTTGCAGGCGGCTGGTGGAAGCAGACCGGCCAGCGGCGCCCGGCCACCGCTTTCCAGGAGAAACCAGTGGCGGTAAGACGGCGCCTTCTGTGCGTTACGTCTCGATTTGCCGCCGTGTTCCACTCGACATAAGTGGCGGGGACGCACACACGAACGGCAATGTGAGCGCGAACATGGTGGAATATCGTGTTACCCCTCCTTTTTTATTTTCTTTATTTTGTACCCAAATGTCGGCTTTCGATCCCACGGAGCTAAGCTTAGGTAGCGGGGCGCCCTATATGGAAAGGACCGGAAAGAAGACCCCTGCAGAGAGGTATTGTGGAAGCAGTTCGAGCCTGAAACTGCTAGAGACTTTGCTCCTGCTAGTTGCTTCAGGCTATATAAATTGTTCATGTTGTGAAAAAAAAAGTCAGACGCGTCTATCGTTTGACGTATTTACCATTATCGTCAGTAGTTATTTTAAAGTGCTAGCATTTGAAGGGCCCGTGCAAGTGAAAATGCTGAAGGCCGAGACACGTGACGCGATGCAAGCCTTGTGACGTCATCACAACCTGCCCACAGTGCCAGGTGGCTATCAGCCCACTGGGTTGTGAGCAAATTGCCAACCGTGACCGCTGGCAGTAAAATTATGGTTGGTCGCGAGAGGTTGCTCGGGAACAGAAACCTGTGTCTCTCAGAGAGAAGCCCCACCGGTGGCTGTTCCAAACGGCCATACGCCAGAGCAGTGACGCTTTGCTTTAACGCTGCCATAGGGTGCCTCGATGCCAGCGCCGCCCAGCACCGGGTGGAGACAACTTAAGCGAGGCCGCCACATTGAATCACAACTGACCTCTCCCATTAATTGTGAGGGGACCAATTTTCGAACCCCGTGATTAACGACGACTGAAGACCGACAATGTTTTACGCAGGAGAGCCTTGAACTAAGCCTCACACAGTGTTGGGATTTGAAGGCGCGGGCTCCTTTTCCAAGCCATTGCACCCTGAGAGGCCGAGCACCAGGCCGGGGAATGGCTTGTACCCATTTTGAGGAAACCGGTGGGTAACCGGCCGGCAGCAGGAGTCGAACCCAACACCTCCCGTAGCCGAGGCGGGTACTCTACCACGAGGCCACGGCTGCGGTACCGCGAAATGTACCGCGAAATGCTCGACTGGTAGCCCAGTGTAGCTCTCGCTGCAAAAGGCCGTTCAAGTTAAAGCACTTTGAAGCGAGCCGAGAGCATGAACGGCGCCGTTACAAACGCTAGCGCCGCTGGTCCCGTGTGATTCAACATGGCGGCGTCGCTTAAGTTTTCTCCACCCGGCGCTGGCATCGAGGCACCCTAACGCTACCCCACTGCGCCAGGAGTGGCAGGAAGACTTGAATGTGAATGTAAATTAGAGAAAGCCGATCCATCATACATGTTTATTAACACATTAAAGCTATCGCGTCATACTCTAAGGGCGAAGCTACAACACGATCAATACCAATAGAAAATGCTAACGCATTCAAACAATCCACCGAGGATGCCCGAACAGTTTTTGCTCTTGAGGACCCCGACACGCCATTAGATAAGGAAGGAACAGAAAAAGGAACCGGGTAGCACAGACAAGGCAAGCCGTACTTTCCAAATTTGTGCGCCAGCCAGGCAGTCAAATTTAGCCAGGATCACTCCAAAGTAGAGGTCTTGTGGTCTGTTACTCGCTTTCATCTCTCTGAAAATTGAGCTCTGATTGGTTCTTGCGTGTACCCATTAAAACAACCAACTAAATTTAAGCACAAAATTGGCGTCTGTCCTAGTGGGAAACACGCAGCTAAATTTCTATTTGACAGTAGGATAAACATGTGAAATTCACTTATTCGGGTAATCTAGATAATAGTTTTTGCGCTTAATACTCGCCTAACTGCACACGAGTGCTGCAAAAATGTAATACACGTATCGTTAGCAGGCATTGTTCTAAACCTCTACGACTTGATTTCGTAAGCGAGACGGGCAATAAGGGCGTCGTAATTTTTCTTTCGAGGCGGCGACACGAGTGTCGCAAATTGGCGTTCCATTTCCTTAATCTCCGCGAGACGAGAGGCGCACCCAGAACTCGTTTCCGAGCTCGCTTCTCTATGGAGTCGAGATTTCAGCCTCCCAAAGTAGTCAAAACTAGACGAGTTACCCGCTGCGCATCCTCCCAATTGGGTCTACAATTGGGTCTACAATTGGCAGTGGTAGCATTTCGGAGTAAGCACCGACAACGAGCCTTTGGGCATCGCGGTCTCGGGACGTGTTTAGCCTCCCGGGAAACAGAGAGAGGCACGATAGCGATCCGTTGCGCTGCTGGCTGTGTCTTAGCCACTCTGAAATGCATGCAAATTGCCCGCGCGCCACCCCTAGGTGATACCGAGTTGTACACGAAAGCGAAAGCGACCCTGCTCGCGGGTACGCGTTGCTTGTTTTTTTTTGTTTTTTTTTTTGTTTTCTTCACTACTCAAGAGGCCTGCGGCGAAACCTCATTACCGAGTAGGCCTGAGCAAGAGAGCAAAGGGTGCTAATTATAACGTACCGCTCTCTACGCTGTTTAGAGGTCCCTTTTTCCTCACCAGCAGCCGCACTGCTGTGGCGGACGCTGCGCCGAAAAGCGCAGCTCCCAATTACATCATATTATAGAGGGCGCTTGTTAGTAGTCAGAAACTAGCCTTAAATGTTTATTTTGTGGGCTGTTTGTCGGCAATTTCATTCTGACATTCATAGTTAAGGTGACTGCTAGCATCCGTTAAGACTACTGGAGTGTCACCCACTGTACTTTCGGATGCAACGAGACTAGTATAGCGAAATCACGCTACTAAATACATTAGTAAGGCTGCCGTGAGACCTGCGACTCGTTCTGATAGAGTGCTTCTTCTGAAGAAAGTTCAAACTCCTACTATAACTCTTACCGCATGAAAACTAACATTTTCGGATCAGTCGGCAAAATGAAGAAATTAATTTATTGACTATTACTTCTCCTAAAGAAAGCAACTGTACTATAGCAAATTTTTTATGGCCTTAATAGTGTTTATCAGTCCGAGGAACAACGCAAAAGCAAATATTAATTTCTTGCTGTCTTTAGAAAGGCCGTGGTATGCATCAATAAAAAATTGCCTTATCGAATCCGCTATGTTCCACTCTTTATGCGGAAGGATGTATAACCAATAAAAAATCTCATGAATACAAAACCTGCAACAGCAGCGTACAGTGAAATCAAAATCAATCAGAATGCCAAAGGAACACGAGTGTAACAAAGGTAGAAAAACTCAAAGCCAGAGCAAGGTACGTGAGAATTAATCTATTAAAAAGGAATTATTTGTTATTTATGCCTTTAAAATTGACGTCCGTGCCTTTAGCGGTAATAGAAATGCGTCACTGTCACTGTAAATTTAGAGTAAACATAAAGGGGAACATGTGGCTATTCTCATTTTGCAGTAGTGATTATATATTTCTAACCATAGTCAGTGTTCAGTGTGTTTATAATTCAATGCTGTTACTTTCCATCCTGTCTATCTACTCAATTTTTCCATCACATGGTTGACTTTCAACTCATGGAATCGCGCTGAAAAATCAGCAGGTTTCTTATGTGGTGCATATTCTCATAGGTGATTGCAGCTCTACTGCACACTTAGCGCACCAGACGTGGAAACTTCTAGAAATGGGTGCTAAAAAAGTTGCTCTAATCATTGTCAACCCACAACAGTGAACTATGCCCTAAGAAGCCTTCAGCCTAGAGGGAAGGTAAGATTCCGGCTTAGCGGAGATAGGGACATTGACGAAGTGGATTAATTTATAAAATATTTTTCCAAATGTGGCCTCAGTGGAAGGAACATAGCTTCCGCCTCTGCAGAGTGGTGTTAGAAATGTCGCCGCTCCACTATCGGATTAAGCAAAGGCCATTAACTTCGGACCGAGAAGGTATGCTTGCCGAAGATAGGGAGCCTGAGTTCGGCGGTGCGGTTGTAAGGAGCTTACGTTAATACGGTTAGAGATCTATGGTGCAGAGTGCTACGTAAAAGGCATCGCTGGCCTGCGCGCAGGCTAAAGTGAGCAGAGGATACGGTCTATGGCTGTCAGAGGCTAGCGGCCCTACGGTGCTAAGGCAGTGCCCCGGTAGACAGTGCCGAAGTGTGTTATCTGATGAGAAAGAAAACCGTGAAAACAGAGAAGATAAAGAAGCAATGACACACTGCAGTTATTTTAAAGTCAAGAAGGAAACAAAATGACGATTATTCTCTTAAGGTTCCACATCCTTCCGGTTCAGGTTTTCGACAGTTTAAAATTTTTATAACGCACACAAGCCTACACCCGCCTGTTAATCAAGAACATGGGAACAAGAATTATTAAATTTATTATTTCTTAAAGCTAATCGAAGCCGTCTTAGAATTTTTTTAAATAACTGACAATCTTTTGTTTCAGAACTATAGCATTTTATATTGATCAATAGATGATCACATTACAACAACCGTACCTCAAGATTCAAAGAAAAACTTTTCAGAATTGCAGCTTTTACTCTTTCTATTTTGAAGTTGCTTATTGTGAACTAATTGGTTTGTTTTTCCAAACCGAACCAGGGAACTAGTCTTCGTAGCTAAGTTGAGCGCCAAGTTTCGTTGCGTAATTAATGAACGCCTCTTCGCGCACAAAAGCTAAACTTTGAAAAGAAGACACGCTGTGCGAATACTGCAAATTAATGTAAATGACGTGATTTCTTGAATAATGCGCCTTCATCAAGAACTTACAGTAAAAGGCGTTTGCTTTCAGGTATCGAAGTGTAGCCCTAGAACCTCCGAGAGTGTGGAGCTTAGAAACCTTAAGCACGACAGTGTTTACGTCTACTTTGACACGGCAAAGTGGACCTTGTGGACTCAGTATATTAACAAAGGCGGTTCAATGACTTTCTTCTATGTACCTCCACCAGACAGTCTCAGACCGAGCTCTGTCAAAAGCGCTCACACCATCTACCACACACTCCTGATGGCTCAAGGTCTAATTCCAGACATCCTCTCCGAACGGAGGAGGAAAGCGTGAGAGTTTTCGGTTATGGCCTACTGCGACAGCGACGTTCACCTGGCTTACCCGACTGAAAGTTGCTTATGTAGCTTTCGCTGTAAGATAACTGTGACTAGAAGGTGTCACCCTGGATGCTGCAAAAGCCGGCTGTGCGTGCTTGTGCGCTGCTGTGTCGTAGCGACGTGGTACATGTACAGCCTACACGGGCGAAGCCGACTATCCAGACCGCAAAGCTAACACCATCAGCGTAATCGACCGAGGCGTAGATACGGTAGCTGTAATATCCGTCCCAACGATCACCACCCCAAAAGCGAAGGAAGCAGCCATAGCTCTACTGATTGTCGATAACCTCCCCACTAACATTCCATGCATCATCACAGACACGCAAGCCGCATATGCAAGCTACCCGTAACGGCCAAATATCTCCGCAAGCGGCCAGAATCCTCAGATATTTCGCCACCACTTCAACCAAATGTCGTAGTTGTATAGACCCTTGACCTTGAGTGACTCTGCAATCAGGCTGCACACGGAGCTGCACAGCATCACCCGGGCATCAGGCACCGATGCTTCATTTATGCCGGTACCGAACAAGTACGCAAGTCTGCTCCAGCATCAACGACTGGGCAGTCACAGATATTATCCACCTCACGACTCACGTGAGGGGATTCCTTCGCCTGGTGACCGCTACAACCCGATACTTATACCCATCTGAGCTTGCCGCACACACTACATCCCACCCCGTACCCATACGTATGCCCACACTGTAATAATATCCTTCCCAACTGCACACCGCCTGGGCGTGCCAACTCAACACGGCAGTACTTCCAATCACCAAACCCACCTCCGCCCAATGGAAAGACCTACTGTTCAGTTCAGACCTGGATGACCACTGCAATCTGGTGGACCGCGCCAGGCTCACGGCAGTCGCTTAAAGAGCCGTGGCCTGCGGAATCCTCCCGGACGGGGCATACTTTATAATGGAGCTAGTGAATGTTTTGCGCCGTTATCACCATCAAAAGTCTACAGGCCAACAGAACCTGCTTTCTAATCGTGTAGTAGAACACATAATTCTTTTGAAGCTCAGAATCTGCGCAATGAAGTCGACTCTATTCTCGACCGTCAGGGCGTCTACAGTTTTATAGACGCCTTACATTATATGCGTGGTGGCGCATAAACTTCGCAAAGCACATTGATCAAGTGCATGTCAAAAACTGATCCGCTTAGCTGCTAATGGGCAGAGGAGCATTCCCTATTGCGTCTCCGCATGCTTCATGCTGTTGGTTATTAAGCCTTCATTAGCTGTACGAGGAGAACCGCAGCAGGCGGTCGTCGCCTGCGCTATGTTACAGTGAATTAGACAGTATAACGGGTGGTGGTCTCCGCTTAACTCGATCGGAATCGCCAGTAATGGCCTACCATGAAGAGTGTTCGCCAGAAACGGGTGATGACACCACGCCGTTCGAGTGACCGACAGCGGTAACATGATTTTTTTATTTAAATCACTGTAAGCCCACAGGCTGCGTTGCCGAGAAGAAATATTTCGTCTTTTGATTCACCAGGCGCGCGGAGCAAATGCAGTTATCAATTGTGTTTGCAGGCGAGCTCGGCGAGGCATATAAACACGTTCAAGAGTGCGCGAGTCCAGCCTCGCCGCTTCGGTCGCCAGGGGCGGAGCAAGCACCCCAGTCCCGGCCGTTCGCTTCACGGTCTCTTATCTTACAATGGTGCGTTGTAGTTGGTTTGAGCCGAATATTAACTCTAGGAATTTCATGTTCATTACACGCAATGTTTAATTACCTGATAAACCAGCATCTCTTTATGAACTTAGAGACGCTGGTACTTGTCGTAATTTGCGTGGCTAGTCCTCCTGTTATTCCATTGCACTGGAAGACTGGTAAAGAAGCATATTACGATGGGCTCCAGCCAATTGTACTTTCTACTAGAGAAAAGGAGTATTTTTGCAGGTGAATGTACGTTTTATTATGTTAATGCTGCGAAGCTATTACTGCTCTATTAACAAAAAAATAAAACATTTATTTCATCCCAAAATTCTGTCAAAATAAGGCATGGTATAGATCGCACTGTATGAAGAAATGCACGCCACTTTTTCGTGTCTCACAGAGAAAAAATAAAACATGACAGCGCCGTGGAATGCATTTTCAATTGGAAGAACATATAAAAGAGGGCCTCATTATTTTTTGCTGCCCCTTGTTCCCAAAAATCAACACAAATCCATAGATGTGCTGTAGTACAGATATTTAAGTGCATCTGTGTTTTGCGGAAGTAAAAGGACGTCACCTTAATTCAAACATTGCCGTAATTATGATTCGCTCTGGCACACTTGCATGCCACTTCAATAATCGTCTTTGGTTAGTTTAAGTATTATTTGAGTAGCGCTCTAGCTTTTGAAAACTGGATAACCAGCGTTGACGATGCAACCGTGTACACAAAATATTGACTGTTTGGAATGACTGCCAAGGAAGCAGTTCTTAAAATGATTGCCAATGTAAGGCATTTTATGTGTGAGAGAACCGAGTGAGGAGCACATATTAAATACATAATAAAATAATAAACGCTCGCTTGCCTGTAACATTCATCACGCCAGCATCATACATTTCTCATCGCACTAGCCACACGCTTCAAGTTTTTCGCCCACGTGCCCGAACTGTTACTTTTTCAGCCTCCTTCTTCCCACGTGCAGCTAAAGATTGGAACGGCCGTCCCCAGCATATCGTCGACATCACCTGTCCTTCATCATTTGCAAGCAATCTAAACAACAATTTTTGTTCATGATCACTAATGGCATTGTTTTGTGCCTTTTCTGCTAATCCCACCCCTTATGTAATACCCCGCGAGGGGTCTTTAAGGTTATAAAATGAAATGAAATGAATGCTGGCGTCACTAAATTCGCGCATAATTTTTGAGAACACTGCCTAAGAACACGTGCTTATTTATTTCTCTTCCAGCAAACTTTACCACTCTGTGGATGTAAAGTATACATGTGTTTCATTATCCAGAATAAGGCTCTTAACTTTACTGCAAGTCGCCAGGATTATTGTAGTTTCCATAAGAGCTTGCCCGACACATCCTAATCTTTTTTACAGGTATAGAGACAGCACTTACTTGCTTATAATTGTAAGCTAGACGGTACCAAAACTCTTTCATAGGAAATCGAAGGCCATCAAGGGAAAACAAAATATAGCTAACAAGGCTACTGTTTCTTAAAAGAGTTTTCTTTAGGTGACAAGAGCGGAGCCGCGCTTGCTGTGGGATATTCGATGCTCCAGCGAGATTGTTGCAAACTTCTGAAAATTTGAAGGCTTTCCTGTCCGCGTGATTCGTACGTTCTTCTTGCGGGTTCCCTTACATCCGCACTTATGGTCTTGCGAGGTTCGCACCGCGTAATCGATGGACCTCTCTCTCACGCAATATTTTAAGCCGCGGCATTGAAAGATGGACGAGTGCGGAGCGGATTTATTGTCCGCTGCGTGCTCCGGTGGGGATGCGTGTTTGGAAACGCTTGGCTGAATACTGCATCTCGGGGATTAACCACGCGATACGAGAACACCACGGTTCGAACTGAAGCTCGGCTTGAACAAACCATCAAGCACAGGGTGCAAACATCGTCCGAAACTTTTCCAGTGTGCAGCTGCCGTCTTCTTTTATCAGGATCGTAACACAAAAACGAGACAGAGAAGAATGAAAAGCCGCTTCAAAAATCTGCCTGTAAAACTTCCGCCTTTATTTACAGCATAGACTCTTTTTTTTTCTTTTTTCATCACAGAAGTTTTGTTCTCTTCAGAGCGTTCGAAAGACGCACAAAAAATAGACGCACACTATTCTTTTAAGTTCGGTTTGTCCTTCCGTACTTTAAACAACGGACTCACTTTTAACATTATATACCACTTTTCGTCCTGTCATGGCGCCTTCTTATGTAGTGTGCAAAGTGTTTAGAGCTTTGGCGGTGCTTCCTGATGGCCTGACAGAGTAATGTTTTCCTCTTAACTAAACATGCGCATGAAAATTTCTCAGAAATAGAAGAATTTGGTCATCGCATTCGTGATAACCTGAGCGATATCCAACGTGTTTTTGCGCTCGGACATGCACGTGTCAAAAGGGCGATCATTGTAAGGAGAAGAATTTCGAGCGTTTGTTGTTGTAACCATGCAGCAAAAACTATAAGCAAAAAAATGTGGAAAAGCATGTGGGCGCATACTGAAGAAATGTATTCTTTTAAAGCTCAGATGTTTACAACGCTTCTTTGAATTATGCGTCCATTCAACCGATGATTGCCTTGGCTGGAAAAAATTGAATATTTTCTTCATTTTTCTAGGGAGACCACTCACCCCACTTTGATAAACGTGACAATTTCGTGAATAGAGTGGCAGCAGCAAGCAGTAATTGTCCAGATCTAAACATTCGTTAGTGAGTAACTGAGGAGATAGACGCACAGTATTTTTTTTAAGTTCATCTTGTCCTTCCGTACTATGAACAACGGCCCCCCTTTTAGCATTGTATACTACTTTTCGTTTATTAAACAATGCATTGAGGTCATAACAGTTCTTGCTATTTGAGCACGCCCACGCCATTTGCACAACAAGGCTCCGCCAGCCTCAACTTCAGTTTCCAACATTTACAATAACATAGGCGATACCTAGATTCTGATTGCAAATAAAAAAAACAATTTCATTCGTGCTCATACTAATGTCATAGTGGTACAGACGCTCGTGATATCACGGTATTTTATGAAAAGGTAACGATAAAACCACTGTTGTACTTAATGGCTTCTATACATTAGAGACGGTACCTTCTGGTGTGCGTTATAAACATAACAGAGACTGCATGCGCTTCTATCCAGAGGCGACCTTTACTTGCTGTTTATAGCGGGTGGCAATTTCAACGTGACTTATGGCCTGAAATTGTTTCCCACGGAGCTACAGTAAACAACCGCTTGCGCAGGCAATCCACTCAAGCCTACATATTCGTGGATTTATGGCTGTCTGCATGATCTCTACCAGAAAGAGAAACTGAGCAGTGAGCGCCAGTCGCACTATAACTTTGTCACGCCGTAAATTCAGACTGCTCTTTTCTATTGTGTTCCTGCCACGACAGAGCCGGAGCTCCGGGGCCATCTTCCCAGCGGCGCAAAAAATGCGACCGGCGCCACGATCTCTTCCCAGAAGCTTGGATACCGCACCCGAAGAACCGCCTCTTACGCGGCTAGTAAACAAACCCGCGCCTGTTCACCCTTCCACCCTGCGCCGCACTCCTGACCGCCCACGGCTACGTCACGTGACGTGATAGCATAGGGCCAATGTGGGGTCCTGAGCAACTTTTGCTCCACTTATGCAAGACAGCACCAGCGTGTATGAGCTCTCTCTTGTCCCTAACCCCGTAAGATGTAATCTTTCCTACATAGAGTTATTTGCCTTACCGCAATTTTGCATCTGTTTTCTCGGGTACGACACCAAGCCAGAAGGACGACAGATTGGGCGAGTTGGTGTTTCATGGTAACAAGAAAATTCAAACAGCGCCAGGCAACAGGACCGGAAAGAGGAGGAGACAAACACGGCGCTGATCGTCTCCTCCTCTTTCTGGTCCTGTTGTCTAGCGCAGTTTCAATTTCTTGTTACCAAGCCAGAGTCGCCTATGTCGCTAACTCAGTCCCAACACTGCACACGGTGGTCTGTGCATGCTGGGCGCCGGCCGATATGTCCATCTGCGCAGTATTATGTGGCTAAAAAATTTCAAGTCTTCCTAGAAAATGATTACGAAGTTTTAATTGATTTAAGCGGCTTGAACGGACTGGGCACATAGGATCAACATCATGAATCTTGAGGGGGATCAGTTTAAAGACCAAGGGTGTGTGTTACTACATGGCTGAAAATAACAATTGAATAAGTAGCTGCTCCAACGTGCGTTCATGATGCGTCTGTGCTTACAATTGCCGAATCAATAGGATCAAAATGATTGGTAGCGCAAGCAGAACGTCAGCCTGGGGTGGCATTGAAAATTAGTCTTTGAGGAAAGGATACGGCGCAAAAATTGTCTCACATCTCGGCGGACACTCGAACCACGCCGTAAGAAAAGGGATGAAGGTGGGAGTGAAATAGGAAAAAGAGAAAGAGGTGCTGTAGTGGAACACACAAATAAATAACCCCCATGTGCTCATAGCCTACAGCGCCTGATTATTTTCAATGATGCTACTTGTCTACGCAATACATTGCTTGTGCTGTACGGACAATGACGGCCTAACATTACTGCAGATGTTCAACACATCAAAGCATTCTTGCTTTTACAGTGTAGTTGCAATGAATTTGCGTTTCTTTACGTCTCGCATCTTGTTTTGTTTCTCTTTAGTGCGTTTCTGATTGTCTGTTTTTGATTTTCTGTTTCAGTAATAAAGCTACAAGCAGCTGCGCAGCAAGCGGCGTGACATCTGTTTGCAGCCTATTGGCCTTCTGTGAGCGGGGCAGATATGATCGGAATTTTTCAAAGGCGACCCTTTAAAAGTCTCTCGCCGAAAGGAGTCGTTGATGGACTGCTCACTCAGAGTTGGGAGCAGGGCTTGGTCAAAGGCTGAATCGAAAGGGCGATGCGACGACCGATTCTCAGCAGCGCTTTCTGCGTGCGCTTGATTGTTCTGGCTCTCTTTCGACCACGGGGCGCCAATTAGCAGCCGCGTGGCTTTTGATATATTAGTAAAAAAGTAAATCAAACAGAGAATGTGAGCACGCTTCAAGTGGATTGGAAGTATAGTGGCGAAAACTCGCTTGACGTACTGCGATGAGGTGGTGGCATGTGATATTTGACCTCGTGAGTGGCAAATCGACCATGCCCGTGGAGCGCACCGCATTAAAGGGAAGCTGAAACGGTTTTCAAATCGCATGAAACGCTGTGGTTGGGAAGAAAGGACATTGAAAATCGTGTGTGTAAATTTTTTTCCGATTCTATCCGCAAACAGAGCTGCAATCGCTTCTTAAAAACCCGCCGCCGGCACGCCCTCGTCGCTTCCGGAAGCGCCGGGTGGGGGGACGGCAGAAAGGGAGAACTGGCGGAAGTGACGCCATTCACGGAGAGTCGGCCGGCCGTCCGGCTGCGCTTGCTTCGCTGCGGCCCGCGCTTTGGCGAACCACAGATCAACGTAATCTTCTGCCAGTGCCGTTTACTTCCTCTCGTTCGGGCGTTCCGTGTAATGCTTGAAGCCTGTATATAAACCAGTTTGGCATGGTACTTCTTTCGAACAGCACACAGCTCGGTAGAATCCGTCGGTTGTTCTCCCTCAGCCTCTTCCACGTTAACCAGACAATCTGGTGGTACGCAGCATGCCGAAACTGCCTGCACAAAGTATGTGCATCAATATTTCTCTTTTCATTATATTACTTTCTTACCTGTTTGTATACTCTTTGCCTTTTCCAGCTGGTTCACATCCATGCTGAGCTAAAGCCACTTCCAGCAATGCTTTACTGATGCACACGGTGTTGAGCTTTTTTGAGCTCGTTACGTTCTGTGTGCCTTTTTGCTTTTTCCTGATTGCTTGCACCTCGTGGCAGCACAAGCAATTCTCTTAATCTTTCATCAGCGCGCAGCACATGCAGCCGCACCTAAGTGAACAAAAAACCGATTATATAGGCCTAGTATACTTGAGCAAAGCAACCATTTGCATTCATGAGCGCTTGGTCATGGCTGACGATCGACAATGGCGCCAGAATTCATACAAATTGGTCCTTGAGTCAGAACGGCAAAGTGGTAGAGCAGCGGTACGCATATATCTGCCACAAGTAGTTCTGCACGTTATCTCGATACGCAACAGCAGCAACTATACTCGCAGCACACTAGTTTTGATGAGCAGCACTGCGAGCTCCGAAACGCAGCCATAATTATTTTCAAAAGCGTGTTCAGCATGAAGACGCACGGGGGTAAGTGCAAACGTTTGATGCTTGAACAGTAGCCCGAACATGCGACAGAAGGAAAGCGCACACGAGAGCTTCCTCCCTGTCGCCTCGTCTCTTCGCGCTGTAGTAAAGCAGTGCACCCACTCCAACTCATGCAGTCTTGCATTCTTTTGTAGTTCTAAAAGGCCTTCGGGGGCAATTACGCAAGTAACTATAAATAAATGAACAAACAAATGCTTTACCTCGCACGACTCGTGTAAGCGTGCCGGTGATCTGATTTAGATCATGTTTACAGGCGTTACCAGAAGTTGTCGGCCAGGCTTTTATGCAGCAGCGGCACGCAGAAACGTTTCGGCGCAAGTTAATTTTTTTTATTGCCACTTGCACCTACACAAAAGATATGCGCACGCATGCACCTACTAAAAACATACGTATCAGTCGAGATCTGGTTTTCGTGTTACCCTGGTACGACGTGAAAGGCCCATACTGGGTTAACAAAATTTCCGGCTTGCAGGCGCCGCCATGCGGTCGCTTCTCTATTACCTACTTATCCGGCGGTGGCACCTGATTTCTGTTTAGCCTGTAGTTCTCAACGATTTCGGAATAGTTTTGCGCGCGCTCGTCCAGATTCCGACAGTCCGGCGGTTCCACTGTTACCCGGAAGCAAAGAATATGGGAATGCGCTGACTACCCCGGAGTCGACGCAGATATTGATAGCAGAGAAAGCTGGGAAGCACTGCTGCGCAGCGAAGAACCCGCTCGGCAGAAACAAGCCAATCCGCATGGCGGCTGATGCCGCGAAGAGATAGTCTCTTTGTTAGCCTTCAGTCACGGAGGCTCCGGCGCCCTCCAGGCCTGCGTGCTGGGGGCGGTGAGTATTAAGGGGTCTCCATTTCGGTGGAAATAAAAGCTGTCATCCACCCATCCATCCAGTCGAGATTTCCAACACGTGAAAATGTCGCGACTTTACATTCGCTGCCGGCGCACTCCGCGGCGTCGTTGGTTGAAGCTGCTGATGGCTCGAACATGCATGGTGAAAGTCCAAACTGTTCAACACTGCTTGAATTATCCATAATTTTCAGAACGTAGTCCTTAAAAGCCCGCTGAGGCAACGCGCTACGCAGCAACGCCGTCGGTGCCGGCCGGCGATCCCCGTGGATGACGTCACGACGGTCCCGACCAATCGCGGGCAAGAGCGGCGTTCGCTCGGCGCCCTGACCCGATGGGGCGCGTTTTCTTCTAAAAAACAGCTTCTTGAGTTTATTTCCGTTCTTTTTGAATGAGATAATCTGTTTCAGTGGACTAAAAACTATAAAATGACGTAGAGAACTCATTTTTTTTCGAAAAGTGCTTCAGCTTCCCTTTAATAATGACTACTAGAAGTCCACCCATAAAGGGTCGTGAATCGTGGCGGTTGCTTCCAGGCACGCCTCCCCGCTGAGTGAATGGACATTAAGTGGGTCCCGGCGTTTCTCCTCCAGGGGGGCCGGCATTAGTTTGAGGCTTAGGTTCCCGCATTTTTGCCGTTTTGTATTTTTATCTTTTTTTCTGCATTTGCGCTTTTCTCCGTTATATCTGTTTTATTTACAACTTTAGCGTGATGGCGGAGAGGCCTCGCGCGGGATACCGTTTTTTGTGCTCGCCTCCCATCTACGAAACACGACACTCCCTTGAGAGAGAACATTCGCCCTTAAAACTGGCGCAGCGCTCTATAACTATTTGCTAGAGGTTGAATAATGCAGCTGCAGTGATGTAAGCAAAAAATTTCAAAATACTCATGTGCATAAGGCGTTGTGAGAGTGTTTAAATTGAGTGTACTGCGCAACACGGCTCCACAAAGTGACTTGTGACTGCATCGTACACAAGATGCCCTGTTAAAACCATGACACAAGTAAATAATGAACCCGTTTGCGCTGGTGAAGATTTCGGTTTTCACGTCGATAGAACTGACCACATGGCAGCAAAAATGGCAAAATGGACATGGCACAAATTTGCAATGTTTGCTGCAGTTCTCGCCCGAAAATTGCTAATTCCCTCTTAGCCGTAATTAGTCTCTCGACGGATGTATTTATCATGTGAATATTTACATCAGGTTGTGAATTCTTTGACAAAAATTTTAATTGTGAGCCAACTGCAGAATACTGTAAGTTACTGTTATAAAAATATTAAAGGTAATAATCCATTCTTCATATATACGTTATAACTAGCATAGAAAACCAATGGCGAATGTTTCTGACGATAGCAAAAACGATAATAGCGAAAACTTGCAGGCCTTCGACGGGAGATCTGCGGATATATTCATCGGTATAGTAGAATCCTACGATGTATGAAAAAACTGCGTAAAGAAAAACTTCCTTTGGACAAATGAGCTTGTGCAGAATTTATAGGTATGGCTCTACTTTGTGCCGGGATTTTAACATAAAGATTACGTTTTTCGGTTCTGAGAGTAGAGGATAGTAGTTCGATCCATCACCACTTCGAGCCTTTATTTCAGAACATCTGGTAGAAGAAATACAAGTGAGATGATACGTTTCCTGGTTTAGTGAAATGGAGAGCAGGAGAAAACACTCCACTTCTTGTACTCCCCTGGGACAAACAATCACAACAGGTGCTATTCACGAGCCCTATTATAATTAGTCCGTAGCTTGTAATACCTTGCACTTGTTTGCTCATATGTGTGCTATCTTGAAGGAGAAATTTTTTGATAATCTTCCGTTTTGTGGTTGTTATGCACGCAAGCAACACTGCTTGATTCTCAACATGTGGATGTTGATAGGACGTTAGACTTTCGATTTTTACAGCAGTAACAGTGCATGAAGGTTTCTTCTCTTGGGCGAAAGCCAACGCCACCACCGTTAGAGTCCGCGTAGCAATTGAAACTGATGCGCTGTTCTACAGCTCAATGGCAACGCCATCCAAATCTAGATGTTATCTTTGTTTTTTCGTGGTCCCCGCAGGCGTGTTCAATCTATTTATTTATTTATTTATTTATTTATTTATTTATTTATTTATTTATTTATTTATTTATTTATTTATTTCAATACCTGACGGGCTTTGACTGGAATACTATTTGAGGGGGGTTACATAGCTGGAGCACAATCAGAAGTGAAATGAAGATGGTTATTTTAATACCGTTATACAATAGTAAGCAACCAGTCAGAAAATAAAACAAATTGAAAAACACTGTAGAACACACTTCAGAAAAAAATGCTGCTTATTTTTTATTTGAAAATAACATGATATGAGATGTGAACAATGCTGTCAGGAAGACTATTCCAATAAATGATTGCACGGGGCAGGGCTGATTAGTTGAATGAGGTGATCCTCCCCGAAAGGCGTTTAAAACTCAGGTGATTAGGCAATCGGTGAGATGTGCGGGCCGGTTGTGTAAGAGGTAGTGGGAAGGAATGATGGCTGTAAACAATTTTATGGAAGAGGCAGATAAGTGCTATTGTTCTGCGAGATTCTAAGGATGGAGCGGATGACATCCCAATGTTAGTTATGATGGGATGTCAGCCATAGTTGCGAGCTATGAAGCGAGCGGCGCAATTTTGTAAGTGCTCTACGGAATGAATTACATAGTGTTGTTAGGGTGACCAAATAGAAGATGCATTTTCAAGTTAAGGCCGGACAAATGTTTGATTGCGAGCTGTCGTGTTGAAGAAGGTGCACCTCGGAGGTTACGTTTTAAATGACGTAATGTACGGTTAGCTTTGGCAGTAATTTTTTCTATGTGGCTTTTTCATGATTAGGTAAAAAGTGAACACCAAGGTACCTGTATGATGATGCAACAGTGACTAGTCTGTGGTTAAGCGAGCAAGTGAAAAGGTTATTAGACCGTTTACGGCTAAATGTCATTAATTGGCATTTATCAGTATTAAGGGTCATTTGCCATGATGCGCGCCACTTATTAATGTGGTGTAGATCTTCTTGAAGAGCGACGTGGACATTAACAGAGCGGATTCTGCGATAAATAACACAATCGTCAGCAAACAATCTTAGTGTCGAGGTAATGCTTAACAGTAGATCATTGATGTAAATCAGAAACAATAACGGGTCTATTACGCTACCTTGTGGTTCACTTGATGTTACATCAAAAAAAGGAATGAATGGTCATCAATAAAAGTGAATTGTTTACGAAATTATAAAAAGTTTCTTATCCAAGAATTTTTAAAGAATCGAGGCGCAAGGATGAGAGTTTTGCTATTAAACAACAGTGTGGAACTTGGTCGAAAGCTTTATCATAGTGGAGGAATATACAGTTGCTTTAAAGATTTTCGTCCATACCCTGAAGCCGCTCATTAGTAAACTCGAGTAGTGTCTCACATGGTAACCCTTTTCTGAACCCGTGTGGTTTTGAAAAGAAGAAACCGTTGCCTTCTAAATGTAGTGCCGTCTTAGATGCAATGATGTGTTCGAGAAGTTTGCAAGATATACATGTCAGCGATATTGGGCGATAATTAGCAACGTCAGTTCGGTCACCGGATTTGAAAATTGGAGAAACTTTTCCGATTTTCCACTCGTATGGTATCTCTCCTGTCGAAAGTAATTCCCGAAATATATGAATGAGTATGACGCTGGAATGAGACACGGTGTGGTTCAATTTTTTTTAATTAATGTCATCAGCATCACATGAAGTAGTCAATTTTAGATCATTAATCATCGACGCAACGCCATCAACAGTGACCTCTATTGGGCTCATGTAGTCATAACCTGTTGCCGATGGAATGTTGTAATAGTCTTCCTTCGTGAACATATCGACGAAAAAGTTATTGAAAGTCCGTACGGAGGGTGTTCTCATGGTGTGACGGAACCATGGCAACTCTATCGTTGCTTTTTTCTCATTTCCTATGAGGTCTAAAGGCAAAAAAAATTAATCTCTGAATTGGCGGGGTTCTATTTATGCATCCATTATGCCTCGTATGTTAAATTAGTTCTTGCTGAATTGTCACATTTCTCTTTTACATTTTGCACGGAATGCATAGCGCGCGCAAAAATTATCCAATGCCCTTCAAACAGCGACATGACGGTAGACGTTCAGCGACCTTCTAGGTAATGCACTCTTCCCGCTTAGGGTTCTTATTTTACTTGCATAATTTAAAAAAATTTCCACCTGTTCGCGAAATGTGAAGTAAAGTGTGCTTCCGCCCTTTTTGCAGGGACACCGTGTTTTGTCGCCTATCTTCAGGGAGCCTTTCAAGAAAAGCTTGACCCAGATTTGACTCAGCTTGAGCGTAGCGCTACAGGTCCACTTTGTGCTTCAGGGTGTCATTCTTTTTCCTTTCCCCTCTTGTTCCTCAAAAGGAACTCAGTTTAAACGGTTGTTTGTTGCTATTTTATGATTTTTCGAGTCTGATGGAGCACCGCGCCAAGCTTGTAGCAAGGCTAGAGATTTTTTTGTACACTCTGGAGAATTCGCTTACTGCACCACTGTAAGGCTAGATCATAAAGAGGGAGTTCTTTTCTTTTTTTTGTGGTGCAACAACAAAGATCCTTAAATCATTGTTATGTTTTTAAGCATTCACTGCTTGTGACTACACCTATAAATTTTTTTTAGTGGCGAGAAGAGACTTCATTTGACAATAAGCGTTTTGATTCGGGCTGTTTATGTTACGCATGTTTGTGCCTGACATGGTAAAGAATAGTTAGCTGCGCGCACTCGAGAATTTGTTGCTTTCTCCTAGATTTTTGCAAAGCGTCGGACTATACGCGAAACTTTTCAGTCGTTAGCTCTGCATGCATTGGCTAACAGCTGCAGTATCATATCGCTCCTTATTGTTGTAGCCTATAGACCTCCTGCATGTTTGTAAACAAACGAGGTGGTGCTGCAGTCGCTAGCGGGCTCGTGGTAGGCAAAAGGCCAGGGATTGTCGTCGCGGAGAGGGGTTGAGCGCGGGTTTTCAAGGCTTGTAGGCGCGCTTTAAGTTTCCGCGAATCACAGCAATGGTTGATGTTTACAGCTTAGTAATTTCTTGAACTACACGAGCTCGCGTTGACCACGTGCGGCGTATTCAGAGAAATAGTTCGCCACTGTGTATTGTGTATATGGTTAGTAGTAAACATGTAGAAAGCGTTCCCGCCGTTTATTTATGCGCTAGGCATTGAATAAAACAAGTTTTGACACTCTGCACTAGCCGGAATGATTTTACTTCGGGACAGTAGTGAGGGGAAGTGCTGGCGATCTTTCGGCGGAGCAGACGTGCGCTCACCGTCTGCTGACATACGTAGGTGTCGTGCTGTGCGAAAAGTGGGGACAGCGTCGTCTCCTTATTCTCCTCTAGCTGTCCCGCTTAAGCGCTGTTTTTATCTGCAGGATCACGCGCCAGCAGGACCGACTTCTCCCCTTGTTAAAGTTGTCGATTTGGTGAAAATTTTTGATTTGTGGAATTATTTTCTTTCTTAACCCTGGGATGTTCTGTTTCGTCACGAAAAATTATAGCAAAATATTCAGTAGAAATTTATAAGGTACGCTTTCGAGATGCGGTGTCGTCGAACATTGTGAGGTAATTCCTTTGAGGCTTTCTTTGAGTTCAGGGCCAAATTTCTTGGGCCAAAGCGCAAGCGAAGAGGCCAAAAACGAGGAAATAAACGTTAATTATAAGGTTCGTTTTCTGACCTTTCATATTTTATGCGATTGGCATCACTCACACCTTCGTAATTTCGTAACGCATGAAAATAGAATGATTCTATTGATCGAAAACGATTCCTGAGACGTTGGGGACTGTAATTTATCTCTCGATTTTTTTTTCTACACGAGCAGTATTGTGTTCGTTATTTTTGTAAGAAACGTTTTCACGTAACTATGCATGCATAAGTACATGATCATCTAAAAAAAGAACTAATAGCGCAATATACAGAACAGGGCTTTGTGAACATGCTGGCATAAAAAAATTGCGCACTTTCTACTCAATTAGTTAAGACCTTGAGGTGACTTGACGAGAGTGTTAATTATAATTACCCAAGTACTGCACCAGGTATAGCTAAAAATAAAAGGCATTACTGAAACTAGCGTAGCAATTTCATATTTGCACCAAATTTAGTTTCATATCGTGTGCATAAATAACGAAAATACTTTTCATTGCCGCGCCCCCTCTCAATCTCGACACATCTGTTAGTAGCACGCCTGCGGCTGCTCCTTTCCAAACAATCTTCGCGGTCATGGACTGCATCATGAAACATGACACATGCATGATGCAATGAAAAATCATGTGGCTTTTAGCACACTTAAGGTACGCTATTCTAAGCACGCCAACGTGATCGCGCATGAGCTTACCAGACTTCTGTCTACTCGAATCAAATAATTACGTCGGTCATATTAAAAAAAACTTTCTAGTAAATATCAAATGCAATAAAACGTGCCATTAAAACATGCTGTGCTATTAACGAAAGAACGCATTCCTTGGGGGCGAGTGAACCTGCCGGCGGGGGCCCCGTGCACACCGGCTCAAGGTGATAAATGCGTGCGCAGCTACATACGTGCTTTTTTTCCTTCCGCAGTTATAAGCGTACTATGCTGATGTTCAGGTGAATGACCGCAGTAACCTACATGCTATTAAGTACATTGAGTGGCAGTGCCGATCGACTCCCAGACTTCACGCTTTACTACCGTGGCCTAATGCCTGCTAGCCAGTTTCCTAATGCGGGATTTATGTGTGAAAAACCTATCGAGGATAATTTAAATTTTCTTTTATGCTACTCCGCGGATCCAGTAGTGACGCAGCTGGTCAATACCTGCTGCTTCTGCAGTGCACAGCCTTGATGCAGTCGCTGGTATCTGCGGTAGGCACAGGCAGGCGGAACCTGTTTTGCCTACCATGCGAAAGTCCCTGCTGCATCAGCGCCACCGCATCTTCGTGACGTCGCGGGGTGAAGGAGGTCCATAGCAACGCATTTACATAAATACAGATTTTTTAAACGGCCCCGCTTTTTACTGAGACGAAGTGACATAAACCACCTTTTCTGGAAAGCAGCTATGGGGACTTGTATGCAAGCTTCACAAAGAAATATTTATCGAACCCACTGATAGTGCGTCACTTTCTTGGTTTCAGCACTGCACACGGGAATACCTTCAGGATTGTAATTAGTGGAGAGAAGCATTAGTGAAGGACACTAATTTTGATGAGTATATAGTGACAATAATTTGCAAATACACCAAAAATCAACGATAAGAGGGCATACGTTGTCAACATTGGCACACATTTCACTATCTTCGCAATATGCACCGCTTAGTGTTCAAACGAGAGAGATAAGGTAGAATGCAGGAACATCTAAAGTGCGCTGCGCTTCAGGCAGCTCGCAAAGCCTGAGTGCTTCGTTGGTATTCGGAGCTCGTGGTCGTAATTCAGAGAAGGGGCTACGCTATTCCTTACGGTCTGCAGCAGCCACCTCTTGTTTTATGCTTCCTGGAAGCAGTCCCGTTTTCCGCGGAATGCCGAAGGAGCCGTACGAAAATCTCCGCTCAGTGCTGCAAGGCTCTGAATAATGCAACCGACCGGGCTCCAGCTCAGCAGTTTCCCATGGAAAGGCTTCCCTTCTAAAGCATCCTCTTTGGTTTTCCATCTCTTCGCTCTCCGTCGAGTTGTATGCCTGAGCTCCTCGGTGTGTGCGCCGGCTGATTTTGTTACTGCGTCCGTCGGAGTGGGCCGTGTGGATGGATCGTACCCCGTGATGCATATTTATGTGGCGGGAGGGGATCAAAACCAACTTTTGTGCGAACAAGGATAGGTCTAATAAAACGTCCCAGGGGGAACAGATCGTAAGTCAAGGGAAGGAAGCTGTGATTCTCAGCATAGTTTCGTTTTGCGGCTTATGGTTCGTTAGTTCGATCTGGCGACGCCAACGTATATTCGTATCTTCAGTTTCTTTGTTCATTACCGTTTCTTTTCGATTCATACACTCTCGATGAGCCACAAGACATCCATTATAACAGTCTAACTTGAAATCAGCGCAACTCTAGTACAAAGCCGATGACCCAATGAAAACAGGAAAAGCTGCAGAAGGAGATTCAAAATAATTAAAAATGATACTAAATAGATCGAGAAGAGAAAGGCACGACGCAGACTTTTCTTATTCTTTCGTCGGTTGCGCTCAATTTGGATGTCCCCATAATATCACCCATACCGATTTTTCTCGCACTCTGGATGAAAGTGCCGTCATGCAGTGATGACGTTTGAAGGGCACCTTTAGACTGCAGTATTCACAGCAAGACTGCCATTGCATGACACAGTGGTAGTTCTCCTCGCAAGTTAAGAGTGCCGCTAGCGTTTGTATGTTTTTATATAGCCACGCTCAACAAGAACTGGAACACGATGCCATTAACACATGACGCGCTGTTTTGTGTGTTGTGTTGGGAGTTATCGAACATAAACAGCATAGGCTACTATGCGCCATAAACGAGGCTAAATTCGGTGTGTCTCATGACACTGCAACGAGTGTAGACATGCAGCTTCAAAGAAGCGGGATTGCATTCCTGAGGCTTTTCTCCATTTCCAGTGAAAGGAAGAATCTTCTGGAATCTGGCTTGTCTATTGCGTGCTTTATCTTAGCGATTTCTTCTGTCCGAACGCGTCAAGACGGAATGCGGCTTGATACAAATTTCTTTGCTCTCCGAATCATCTCCTTTCTTTATTAGTACCGGAATAGATATGGTGTAAAATTCCTCGTTGTGTCGCAATTCTAGAGCATTGGTGGTATACTCTTGCGATAAAGAACACTGACCTCACTGCCGCACCGTGATCGACAGTCCCACAGTTTCCTGAATCGGGGAAGGTGTGTGTTTGTTCTCTTATACTCTAGCGTATTTCAGTAAAATATTGATGTCTGCAAAAATTTTTGTGAGGCCAGGTGTTTATTTTCTTGTTTCGTGGACAGCAGCCTTACAATGTGATCGGAGAGATCTAAGTGTGCTCATAGAGGACCCAGTAACAAGAGCTCGCCACAGTACTGCCCAAGTAATAGCAAGGAAAGAGTTTTGCTTCCCGAGATGAACCTTTAGTGGGTGAATTTTAAACGACGCGGCACCAGTTCCCACTCTTTTTTGATTAGTCATTATGGAATCTATCTCTGTGCTAGTTTTATCATGCGATAAGAAAGTAGTGCTTTACGCGTTCAATTTTTCGAACTACTTGCACCCATACTTTACTTGACATGTACTGCCGTGCTAATTTTTCTTGAATGAAGTTCTTCCTCATGGCCATCCCCGTTTCTTTTAAGTCATTTTTATACTGCGACAAAAAAAAGTTCTTAAAAGCCGTACTGTCCCTCATTTTGTGATTTCGGAGCACAATTGAGTACGAATCGAGACGTACACCCTTTACTTCTTGCGATCTTTCCGCGAACGACACGAAATCTGAGGATGAAGCGGGAGAGAGAACGCAACCTCACCGCCAGACTCCTTTGCAGTGCCTATTCTGTTTGAGCCCTCTTAGCATAGACGTGAGGGGCCTTAGTGAGGTTTCTTTAAGGAAAGTTGCCGACACATTCCACTTCCTGGCAGTGCGTTTTTCGTTATAGTATTTGCACACTCTCTCCAGAAACAAGGTGATGAAATTTCTGATTGAGACTATTTCGAGTACCGAGGTAGCCTTACCTCGTCTTTCTAAACAACAGAATATTAAGCGGGTGAAGCAAATGTTTGTTCAGTTGGCAGAAAAGCATTTCTTTCTTAAACTTCACACGTCGATCTCACCTCTCAGCATGTCGTGCTAATGGGACGTTTCTGTCATCGTCAATGAACTGCCGCCTGTGTCAGCTGCCAGAGTCTATTGATCATTGGTTTGTGGTTTCTCATGATGTCGTGTTTTACGGGGGGCCAGCTTTAACGGTCCCTGAAAACCACATTGAGATCACGCCCTCTACTGCAAGTTGTTTGCCTACAATGGAAAGTTTTTAAGGTTCCACAAGATCTTTTTGGGCTCATAGAATTGTTTATCCTGTGGAATAGCAGCAAGATAGATCGTCAAGCAGAGCCGCCTTGTTAATCGAAGTCTGTTCAGAAAGCAGTGTCCTTTGGTGCGGGGGGTATATCATGCGCGTGATTTACTTCTAGTTTGCCTGCCTTTAGTCAATGCATGTGTGTGTCTTCAAGAATCTTGATGTGCGGGAAGAGCGAATTCTAAAAACTTCCACTGTGGTTACTAACGGCCGGCTACAAGTCCCTGATTACAACCAGCGTCTAACCCTAATATTTAAAACGGTAATTATTGCAGATTAGCTCTCCAGCTTAGTGTTAAGATGATTCACCGGTTTTCTGGTGTCCACCACCCCTGACAATACTATGCCACTAAAGATCTCAAACATGGTATTTTTAAAAATTACTTGGTCTTCATTGAAACACCCGATATAATGGGATACTGCGTCTATTTATTTTCAGGCTTTTTAACTTCAAGCAATGTCTTCGGTTTGTCGCAGAGGCTGGCGATCTTATCATTTTTTGTTTGTCGCGTCTAGCAAGTTACCGGGTATCGGCTCACCAGACACCATTTGATTTTTCTTGAGGAAGTTCCCCCGCGCGCAGCTGATTCTCTTATAATTGGGACTGTTCGCGACAGTTCAAGCTCTGTTCTTTTTTAACAGCGCTCTGATATTTGTTCTTTATCTGTCCTTTGTCGTAAAAGCTGCCCTGGTTTCAAGTATTTCGCTGTTATCTGGCAAACTTTTAGTGACCTTTAAATCAAACATGGATGACCATCGCAGCCATTCATAACCCACTGACTACCAGGGGTGCGGGGTAACATTACCGCCACCACATTACATTCTTTTCAAAGCCCGTTCAAGTCACCCTGAATAAACAGCTTACTTCCGTAAGGTTTTGTAACGTTGTTTTGGCGTCTCCATCTCTTCTTGCTTCCTTGTTAGCGCTACGTGACAGTGGGCGCATGGTGGTACCTCGTATGCGTGACATCCAAGCAGCCCTGAAGCAAGTCCATATAAATAACTCTCGGCTCGTCATCCGTCCTTAAGTTAAGAACCGGCAGCAAATATTCTTGTACCGTCATGCAGCATAGAGAAAAAACCACGCATAGAGAAACACACCGTCAAGAGCCACGCTGGCTCCGAAGTGTCGCAACAATTCCAATTTTCTGAGTTTCCTATAATCGCGAAAAGCGCAAAGTAATAAAGAGCTGCACACTGCAAGCAAAAAAAAAATTGAAACGCAAGTTTGTTCTATAAAGCAAAGCCACCCGTCGAACAAAAGACGGCTGCACCAAAAAAGAACATGCCTTCCGGCGGAAAGCGGTGACGCCTAATCGAGAATCTTGAGAATGACGGCTTTAATAGGCGTGAAAGGGCTTCCAAGGCGCTTGCACCTATTGTACGCATAAGCTTACTCAGTTTATTCACCAAACAAAGCGTACCGCAGGCATCGAATACTCAGAGCTCCACGCTTTGTGGCACAAACTGAAAAAAAAAAAACTAGTGGAGCGAGTGCGCAAGCAAAGTAGAATAGAGGTATGAGCGAAACAGAGAGGGCGCCCCCTTTCAAGAAACTAATGATAATAAACCTGTTTGCGAGAAAGCATTCTTAAGAATTTCTGCGAAGGAATTTTGGATGGGTGAGTCTGGATGACTGATGCATCCGCTTTCAACGCTGCTCTTACATTTATGTTAGACGAAAAAGTTAAGTGCGTTCTGAAGACATTCCACCATGCGCGTTTGCCTCAGTCAGAGGCGGTGCGTGGAATGTGACGCGCTTGCCTCTGACAGGCGCGATGGCATGCAGCATCTTCTCGATGAATTGGGTCTTAAAATTTGTCCTGAATGCATAATAATGATTTGAAGGCATTCAAGCACACCGTTTGTGTCTTTATGGCCTCTTTACTACACTTCCAGTGTTATTCCATTACCTGTGTCAACATAGTATCCCCAGTTTCGCGTTGTCGCTATTGTCAATGTCCCATCCGTATCCTCATTCCCTTCTGGCGCAGAAATGCGGCGCCGTAGGGGGACTGAGAGCAAACAGCGAGTCTGCATATATTTGTACGAACCTTCCAGCCCCAGGTCACGTGCCACTCTTTTCTTGCCTCCCCACTCTGGCGTAGACAAACATGGACAACCGAAATGGAATCGGGGGACCTAACCCAAACCGTGATGTAGTTTACACTTCCCCTCAGCCAGGAATCCGCTCAATCTTTCATAGACTTTTGCGACTATGAAGTTTTTTCAGTGGTAGTTCAGAAGCAGTGGCAATCGTTCATGGCGTCGTCATTGCGAACCACTCAGTGATTATCACCCCTCGTACTAAAGCGTATGGAATTTTTTATCGGTGCTTAAGCCCTTTTTGAGCTGTTTTTATTTCCAAACGATTACTTAAAATAAACATTAAAAAACCTTCATAACAGTTCGACACCTAGTTGGCATACACCGACTGCACTTATGTACCCCCTTTGCCAAAAGTAACCGCTTTTCGATTCTCAACCATATATAACGGAGCCTTTATTGGAGCCCTAAATGCCGAAATATGTCAAAATATAAGGACGTGGTTCCCCTTATTTTGCACTGATTCAGAGTTTAAAGGCTGCCATGAATGCTTCGCTATGCGGCTAGGAAACAAACCACCGTTGCCCGTTTACTTTTGGCAAAGACGGTACCTCTCTAACTTAAAATAACTATATCTTGATCACCACTACGAACACGAGAGCCATGCCTTTGCAGCTTTCACTACTGATGCCCTCACCTCTCCCGTATAACTACCAACAATGAGGCCTGTGACTCCAGAACATAAAAGGGGGATTTTTATATTGACTTTCAGTCACCCCACCCTTTTTCAAGATTAAAACTATCGCTTCATTGCAGGTGCAGGCCCCAAGTGAAGCCATTATTCATTACACTTTTCCTGGTCACTATATACGTTGCTCACAGACAACGAAGGAGCTTTCCAAAGCTTCGTTAACTAGCTCTTCTTTCTTACGTTATCTCATTTGAAACTATTCATTTAATAGATATCTATCACTATTCTTCTCCTGCGACACTCTTCTAGATCTGTATTATGTTTTGGGAAACCAGGTAGCCAGTGACTTCTCCCGGCAAATAACACGCGGAATCCATGCACCCAGGCCACACCTCAGTTTACATCCCTACTTTAATACTACGCGCACGAAAACAGTTACGTTCCACCTTAGATGGGCTTCCACACAAATCTTTTGGTCCTAGATGTTTTAGAGAGTAATTTGTATAGTTAGGCAGGCAGAAATGTTGTCACCGACAAACGTAGTAGGACGCGGGAAGCACAGCCGTTTACTGGGACGAGGCTTGCCGAACAGCCGCACTCATTCAGGACAAAGAAGGCGTTCGGCCACGCGCTGGGAGACAGGTTCGGCTACCGGGTGGCGCCGGAAGAATGTCAGCATTGTGGCAATATATAGTGATTTTTTATGGCTAAACAAAAGCGTGAGAGTGTCACTGTAGCTAATACGAGCAGAAAATTTAGTCACTTTTCGCTTGTTGTTTACCCCGTTCGCCATTGCGGCAAGGTGACCGAGGACCTGTGCACTGCGGCCGTGTGCGTGCTGGAAGCGCGGTACAGATTTCGCAGCCACCCTTCCATTTTGACGTTATGGCGTGAGGTGTGCTTCTCGCCTTCCTACCCTCTACATTTATGGATAGCACTTATGGATAGCAACGCCCGAAAGCTTAAGCGTTGCAGGCTTTGCTATTCGGCACGTTTTGTGCGACGTTTCACAAATTGGGTAAAAGTTTACGCTTCAGAAAGATAAACGTAACTAAAAGGGGTTTTCTCGATCTTGCTTTCATTGGTAAACCAGGTAGGAAGACTTCATCACTCATAACAAAGATAGAGGCTGGCGTAACCACGGCATCATTGCATGGCAGTCAGTGCTTTTAGCTAAGTGCTGTCCATTTAAATGTAACAGGAGACCTCACTGCTAGTTGTCTTTCTTGCTTACTTTGAAACTAAGTCAACGAGACGAAACCACTAGAAAATATCCGGAGCAGCCAGCCTTCCGTCTCCTTTCGACGGCCTCTAAAAGCGTCGCTTCTCTTCAGCCGAATTCAGGGACGCTAACGGCACTCTTGCGCAGCACTCATATTTCGCTAGATTTTGGATAGCTGCTTGAAAACATCTCGGGCTATCTCGGTCTCTAGATCTTGCAGTTCGCTTGTACTTCTTCTCCAGGGCCAACCCATGCACTGAGGCGCGCCTATCGGTTCGTCGCGTGGGCCTCCACGTGCGACGATCTTAGCTCGTAGCGTGGTGCTCCGCTCTCCAGCGTCGAGCCTTCGCTCTTCTTTCCATCATTTAGGAGGGAGTGCGGGCTCCAGAAACCATCAAGCTAGCCTCGCCCTGCCACCGTTTCTACATCTTTCGTCTTTCTCTTTCTCTCTTTCTCCCATCTTCCTTCCTTTTTACTCCTCTTTTTATTCTCCCGTTCTCTCGAGATGGCGATGAGAATGTCCTCTTTGCGCTAGCCGTACTTGCTTTATGCACGTTTTTCACCCACACGTGAAGCCTCAGATGAACACCGCAACGTTTTTTTTTTTTCTGCGGGACATTTCACGATGAAGGGTTTAATTCCAGTGGGCGGTCCTGTGCTTTCCAGTGCTGTAGGGCGTTTTCTCCGCCTACCTTCATCCTTATTTTTCTTTTCCTCGAGGAGAGGGGATACGAAACACGTTATTGCGCTTTGTGAATGCTCTTTCGTGAGATGCGTTTCGTCTGACGTGGCTCTTTATGCGCAATGCTCACCTGTACTTTGGATAAATTAGAAAAAAAAAAGAACTGTTCATTGCCCTGGTGGACTAGCTTGAATGTGAATTTGTAATCGCGGAAAACTCGAAGCACGAACATCACAATGTGACTTTTCTAGAAATAGGCGCAATATATTTAACTCAGCGCTTATTTTGTTTTGAAGGTCAGCGGTGCGAATGAGAGGTCACGGCATTTAACTTCAGATCGCGTTTGTTTCCCTTAGTTCTCTCCTGTTTTCGGTGGAAAGGACGGTGCTTAACTTCGTTGTTCGGGTCATTAGGCGGACGAAAGGAGAAAAAAACCTAATCGATCCCTGCAAACAAACGACTGATGATCAGCGTCATTTAAACGCTTTCTAATGTGTTTGGGCCGGCAAAGCTGTGGTGAGGCCACGCTTCGCAACGACAAGCCATTTAGCACGTCATTTACCGACAGGTTTCTTATTGTTCTAAGCCCTGTTAAAAGTTCTTGCCCATGTGGGCTAGGCACATCTATAGCGGGTCCGAAATAGGCTTAATAATTTTGAAGTTTTTGTTTACTTATGTTCGAGATATGTATTCTGTGCCTCTGTGTTTTACACCTGATGCAGTAGAAAGAAGTTTATTAGCTTCCAGCAGTGTGACAAAATTTAGACACGCGTTGAAAAAACACGTCACAAAAGCACCTCGCACTTTTCATCTTCTGTGCACCATTCTATCTTTCGCATTTTTTTTCCTGCTTTTATTCCCCCGTTAAGTAGCATTTCCTGTCACATAGCGATATTCCTCAGCCTCAAGAAAGAACACAAAATGTTAAGTTCAGGTCTGAGCGCAAGAAAAGAATGGCGTCTAAATCCGTTAATTCCTCCTATTGCAGCAAACGGGTCTTCCCGAAACTGCTCGAAAGCTTACATTCATTTTATGTATGGGGGAAGTTTAATGGGATTACTCCCATTCAAAGCACACTCCCCGCACCACTTCGTTTTATTTCACCTTTGATGAATGTTAGAAAACACAAACACCCCCAAAACGCCGACAGTCACAGACGACAGACCGGGAAAACCCCAAACGGCGGAGAATTTTGGGATTAAGCCATGCATACCTAATTTAGACTGCGTGAGTTCGGCTACCCTCGTGGTTCAGGGATCACCGGGTCGTTACAGCGGCGAACAAAAGCACTGGGTTCTGCTCGGTGACTGCTATGATCCGAGAGGAGTATTAATGAGGACGGGGCAGGAACTCTGTCAAGCTTGCATGGGGAATTGGCCCGAACGAAGCGTAACATAGAGAGGAAGCTCCTGTAGCGGTCCTTTCTAATACCCTTCGTCAGGGCCCGCACCTAGTTATACATGCGCGTTGTTAAGTAATTTCGCACCGGCAGTGCCTCCAAGCCGCAAAAACTTCAAATCGAGTCGTGTCGCAGCAATGAAAATGAGATCTTTTTATGTTCAAAACCTTGTTGTTGTCCCCCATGAGCACGGGAGAAAAAAAAATGAGTTAAAGTTAGCTACTCTTCCTGCTTATATTAAAGTACAAAATGCCCTGAATCTACAGCAGAGAGTTACATAGCAGGGTGATGATGCGCTATCTCTCAAATCACCCTGAAAAACGCTATTTTAACGGATCTTGCTGCATATATTAACGCACAGAACTTCGTGTATCTATGGTGTGGAGTAGCATAGCAGGGGGGTCATATTAATGCAGTTACTCAAAAAGCGTCCTTAAAAATTGCTGCAGTGAGCGGCTTTCGCTGGGTATATTAGCGTACAAAACTCGCAGCAACGTACAAAACGTATGAAAAGTACCACCATCTTAAGAAATTCGAGACAATGCCCCAGCTAGTGCCGCTAAGCCTAGCGGCCTATATAGCTTCGATGGCAGCCAATCGGTCCTTCTCTTCAGACAGCGAAGCCTAGCGAACCAGCAGAGAATAAAAATAAGTCGATAACAATGGCAAGAGTGGTGTAAGAAGAGAAGAAATCAACACCAAATAAACGTGTATGTTATGCTGCCAACATCCGGGAAATATTGGGTTGGATCAGGCCTTACGAGACGTAGATGACATTTTTTTTTTCAAGATCGAATGGAGAGTGTGCAGATAGAAAAGAAATGACAGAAAGAATGTGTCCTTGCGGGGAATTGATAAGTTACGACGCTTAGTCCTCCCAGCTTTTGGTTTATTCCCGAGAAACAGTGTGCATCGCCTTTCGCCGAGAGAACGAGAACAACAAGAAGAGAGAATTAATAAACAAACCTGCAAGGACGAAAAAAGTTGTGGGTGCTTGGCCGGCTCTACTAAGAATCCCATTACGAGCAGAGCTTTCCTTCCCGACGAATTCCGGACTAGTCGTACCGACGGTCTTCGATAGCATCCCTCTGCGGGTACTCTCTAAAGCGCAGATAAAAAGGGTGCTCCTGAGACGTACTGCTAGCAAAGCTGGCCGATTTCATACCCTCTAATAAACACTTTCGGTAGTGCCCACTTGCTTTTCACTCAAAATATTTTTACATTACTCCGCACACTCCCGTCTAAAGAGTACTCCAAGTTTCCAATTGCATTTGCTGCAGACACGCCTCAATATAGATTTTATAAACCGCTTTAAATGTTATCTGTGGTACGACTAGAAAACGGGAAGAGATTTTCTCGTCGCTTTTTGGGAGTAAATCAATCTTAGACACTCGCAAAAAGAAGTAGAGGTATCAGGCTAGGCTAAGATTCTGCATGTTCTACCGTAAAAAAAAACCTAAATATTAAAAAATTGAAGGTTAAAGCAACTAAGCAAAGAAGCGCACCCTCACTTGCAGTCTGTATTAGGAAAAAACTCGGTGAACACAAAATTAATGTTTTGATGAAGAATGCTGGACGTGATACGAAAAACCGGCCGTGACTTGACTCGAAAGTCTTAACGCAACAACAGAACAAAAAATTATGCTTTAAAGTGAAACTGCTATGGGCAGGTGTGCAACTAAAATTAAAACAAAGCTGGCTTTGTGCATATAAGTTTCGCAAGCTGTACAAAATTAAAAATGAAGTATAAATGAAGCCAAAGAAAGCTTTTCGATGCAAAGATGACTCCAGGTGATCACCGTGACTTCCGGGCTATAAGTCTATACCCAGTGCAGGCACGCTTGTAGGTGGCATCAGTACTTAGCTCTGCGGAAGAAAAAACATTTACTAGATTCTCCGCACCTGTCATAAAGGCCGCGGTGCAACCTTTCCTAATGGGTTAACTTCGCCAGTCACAAGGACACAGCATAATGAGCGCCCTTCGTTTCGAGGCATCGCGACCGTTTTAGTGCGCTAGCTCTAAGGCCCCCACCCACCGATTTCGCCGATCTTTGTCTTAAGCCTGCTTGATAGAAAACAAAATAAAACAACTCACTTCATTTCTGCCGCGGCACTGCATTACACTGCAACCTCATGACCGCATTTTTTTTTCCGCAAAAAATTTATTGACTATAATATATGCAGTGCGTAAGAGACAAATAATATCTAAATTTATCAAATTCGTGTTTGTTCACAGGGAGACAAGTAAGCAAGAGAGAAGGAGGCAGTACACGTGCCACTATGATGCGGCGGGAATGTACAGAAAATTTGGAGAGAAAGGTCGAATATTGCAATCAAGGAAAGCATGAGATGAGACACGATTATAGCGAGAGAAAAAGAAATAATAATAAAAGAAAAACTTTCTTTAAGACGGGAAAGAAAATTAAAGGTTAAACGATCAGTATGGGACGTAGTGCGGAAAGCGTCAAGGGAGACCCGTTGGCGGAGATAAGCGAAGGCCACGAGTGGGCTGTTGCCCGAAAAAAAAAACGGGTTGTTCTATCAGTAAGGCTTAAAAAAACTGATTTTGACGTGTATTAAAATCAATGGCTGCCTGTCGACAGTGCACCAGCCCATCTCTCAGTTCGGTGTCCGAACGTCACCCACTCAACTTTGTTAACAAAGTGCCAACAGGCTGGCACGCACTCCATCGCATCAGTCCATGCCGTCCAGAGGGAGTGAAGCCCCAGTGCAAGACCGCAGTCCGTCAGTGTGGGGGACTCCGATGGCAAGTTCAGGAGCCGGAGACATGCCCGTGTGACGTCCTAACCTTCACGGAAAAAACTTTAAAGTTCCTTCCAGAATATCGGCGTTGTATTGTCGTGTTCCGCTGTCTCGCGCTTAGCACACAAGAGGCAATTGGCACCGCGCAGGAGGTACAAACCCCGCTCCTCCTGCCGCGCCCGCACCGACAAAACTCCCGTGTGGAAGCCGAAGAAGAAACCTTTCGAGCCCTTGGACGCGTGGAGCATTCGGACACGTCTCAGACTGAATGATTGTGCTTTGTGCTGACTGTACTGAGTGAAATATTGCATGATAATTATATGTGCTCTTAGTGGAGGAACGCTAAGGTCAGCATGCACTTGGTAGTGAATTGAAGTATACAGATGCATTATATCTCTGCAAAAGTTCATCGTAACTTTGGTAATAGATTAATCGGTAGCCACATCTCTTGCAACTACAAAGTAAAAGCTGCTTGGAACGTTTGATCTACTTAGGTGTTACTGAGTGCTAAGAACTGCGTCTGAAAAGGGTTTTGCACACATTGCGTTTTGTAGATATTATGGTGATGCGGTCCCTTATTATCATAGATCAATGAAGAGAGCACTGTATGTCCATATCATGGTCTATGCAAAATGCCGTTTGCAAAATGTCGCGTGCCGAGATGGTATATGCATTTTCGGGCTAGGCACAGGATGCCGTGATAGCTTAGAGGAAGAACATCCGCCTCGCGTTCAAGAGAGCCTGGTTTCGAACCTTGTGCCGCGCAATTCTCCAATCGATTAAAAAAGACACCTTGTGTGTCGATGGAATTCCATAACCAGGCCCGGGGTGCGGCCTGATCTCGGTGACCCGAACCCAGCGCGCTCCCTCACCAGGACAGGATTTGGCCACCCTCGTGTAGTATTTTGCCACCACCTCCGATATTACTAAAAAAAAAGGACCAGATTTATTGAAGAGATGTGGGAGAGGCATGTGCGCTGCAGTAATACTAGTGAAGATGATGATAGGTACCGAGCAGTCTTTAATTATGTCAGTTCATATATTGAAATCTTCCTGAGTAATCTCCTGGAGCAAGCGTTCGCTTGATTGTTTCCTCTGACCGCAAGTTTACTAAACGTATTTCTTTATTCTCCTGTACCTTCTCCTTCTTCCTCATTTTGTGACCGCTTGGTTTTGTTTCATTTGGCCTGCGTAGCTTTTCATTGTATCGGCGAAATTGCCTCTCCTGCATGTGTCCTAAACAGCAGCCCTAATTTCACCGGCAAACTTCAGCGAAATTTACGGCACCCTTATGCCATATATGCGCAGCAGGAAACTAGCTCATTCACAGCTCGTGCAAAGTTTAAACTTGTCACGTCGGTTAGTTTGGCAGCCTCTTTTTCTGCCACTTTTTCGAGTCGTGTGTGTTGTGGTTTTCCACTAAGAGATTATGACTTTGGCTAAAACTTATCGCTATTGACTATTTTATGTGAGCTGCCCTTCCTCAGAACAATTCTCGCAAACTCGAGTGTTCACGAACGGCTCTCAAACAAGAAGCTATTGCTATACTTATAACTGTACTTCTCCGTCATAAAGAGAAATAGTTGAGCCTGTTTTCGCACTCTGACAGCTTGAACTTCAGCGCGACACATGAGGCAAACACGAAGGAAAAAGACACAACGAGCAGGGATCATTAAAAATAGCTTCGGTATTCTGCGCTCGTCGCGTCTTCTTTCTTTTTCTGTCTCGTGCGTCGCGCTGAACGTCGAGATGTTCGAGGATTTTTTTCTCCCTCCAAAAATCACGTGGCTTTGACGTTGCCCGCACACTTCGAAGAGGGTGCGGGGTACGCACAATGAGCCGCCATGCTTTAAACATATAAGCTTCTATGCAAGCAGCTTCTATGCAAGCAACATATAAGCCCACTCCTACTCTACATCTACCTTGCCTTCATAGGGAGTCCTTGAGCTAACTTAGAGAAGAGCTGTGTACCGAGGGCAATTCCAGTTTCTTTGCCGCTGGTCCTGCAGTTTTGTGCCCCTATCGGACTGGTGAGTCAAGCTGGATTTCTGGCCATTTTGGTTTGTCTAACCAGTAATTTTTTTAGCTTCGAGTATACGAATACTTCCAATACCAGGGCTCATTGTACCAGGGAATACCAGGGCTCATTGTATCCCTTTTTCTTAGAATGGATCATTTTAAAAAGTAATGGCACTGAGTTTCTGTCATCCGTATGCATCACAATATAAAAAATACATCTTTTCCTACTCAGTATGTAAATATAAGAAAACATTGTGCATGAAATTGCTTCTTGTGCATACATTTATTTGCCCACTTTTTTTTCCTCAGTAGATATCATTATATATAGCGCATTCCTCCATATCTCTAAATAGTGATTAATTTGGTGTTGCACTTGTGCTGTATTCTCGTGTTATCGGTTCTGATGCGTATCTAACGCCCTGTATCTTCACCATTCCGGCCACTCGTCTCCTTTGCATCAATGTCCTATAATTTCTAACCTGGGGATAAAGCGGTGATGTAAAATGGTTTTGGCTACAGCCTGATAAAATTTAAAGTATTTAAAAGAAGAACACAAGAAATAAATCCTCCTGGGTAGAGGAAGCCATTACAGTTCAGTCGTTCGGAAACATTACGGACCGAGCAAAAACATTCCATGGTTCTCAGTCTGCCTGCTTTGTTACGCGTTTTTTTTTTCAATGATAACGAAAGAATTGGAATGTGATGGGACCCAAGGCGGCCTCTCCGAGTAGCGTCGTTGAGAAAAAAATAAAACTGCGATGTCATTTGTTTGATGGCTCCGAATACTTTCGTGCTACTTAATGCTTTGCGAGCGCAAAATCTCGGCACGTGCTTGGCCGAGGTATTCACGGAGATTAAAGAGATTGGGTGCTTGAACGAACGAGGGACGGGAATATTAAGACGATACCGCGCAGCGTGCTTCTTAGTGGGGCAAATTAAATGCGGGCATTTCTTTTTCTTGTATCCTCCAAGTACCCTAGAAAGCCTCTCGACGACAGAGTGATTTCCGAACACGATCCTTTCTTCTTTAACTTAAACATCGTTTCTTTTCTTTGCCTTTCTTTCAGTGATGTACGCAGTTAAGCTGCAGAAAAGTAGCTGCAACTGTTCTTTTTATTTTCTGTTAGAATGTATGAAGTAGGAAAAATTTGCCCCTAATTTCCCAGCGTAGCGCCACGAAGCGAAGTAATGAGTTCATACGCGGCCTCCTTCGAGTGCAGGCTAAGCCTAATCTTCAAATGAACTTGTCGTACCTAATCCCCTTCCTCCTCGTTAATTTCTGCAGTTTTCTATTATTGGTATTATGCAAATCTATTCTGTTTTATTGCTCCTCTACTTGACGGAACGTGTACACACTGCTCGTGACGACGTAAGCGCAGAATACACTGATGAAGAACGGTTTATGTGAAAACCACAAGCATGATACAAAGTGTTCAGGGGACAATGACCAGACAATGCACGCGGTGTATGTTCTGGGTAGCGTATTCATATGAAATGTTTTAACATAAAATTATCACGTGTTGCAGTGAAATCTTACACTGACTTACCGATGTTTAGAATTTGATAACTAAATCATAACTTGGCGGTGAGTAATCGGCTTCTGAGACATACCGCATTTCTGCGACGGCTGTCAACTACCTTGCAGTGCTTTGCGCAAGCCGAGCCGTAGGACGTTACGAACTTGCCCATCGGGAATCAACCTTGTGATACTGGCTGTGATAAGGTGATCAACAAACAATGTCTAGACAGAAGTTTCCATAGTCTTGGCTTCTTCAAACAGGTTGGATAAAAATTTATGCCTTTTTAACGACATTTCGCATTGACCAGCCCACTGCAGACCGCGATGATTTACCACCTTCAGAACGAGAGTTTTCACACAATAAATTTATCTGAAAAAGGTTAAGTAGTTGAGAACTACGCTTACGCAGAGTTAAAGCCTAAGAAATCTCAGAAACATGTTGCGCCGCGTATGGACAGCGACTCCAAGCATTAGAAATCCGACCAAAACAGATGTGAAATATTCATCCAAAATAAAATTCTGAATATCTCAATTGTTCATTTTCATGCTCCACGCTAGCGATATTAATGTATTAATTTAGTTGGCTGATACATCACATTTAGAGCGTGAGCTTTTATTAATCGTTCTTTAGTTTCGGGCCGTCGTCGTCTTCATCGGCGTCAGCAGCGCCGCCTACTTGCCTCGGTTGGCAGGTGGCGAAGAGAGCAATGCCCCTCTCCACTTTTAGAAGAGGGAGAAGGTTGGAGGCGATTGGAGGACTGGTGGCTTAGGCGTCTGTCTTGGCTGCAGAGTATGAGCGAATGCCGTCCTGCATGGGGAAGTCCGGATTCACGTCCTCCTGTCTGTCCATGCGAGAAAAACAGAACAAAACATGTCTGGGAAAAATTAGTGGCGCTCAAACCAAAGCTAACGCTCAATCATTTGCTTTATACACTCGTAATCATCTGGTGATAGTTTTTTTCCGCTCCGAAGAAGGCGATTTTTATTACTATTGAATCAGATTGCATCATGGTTCCTACACGCAATGTACGCAGATCGTGCTCCAGTGTACACGGGCGGTTCGACTTTGTCCACTGATTTGGGAAGTTTGGTTTGTTTTTATGGAGTTTAACGTCCAAAGCGACTCAAGCTATGAGGGACGCCGTAGAGGAGGGCTCGAGATAATTCGACCGCCTGGGATCCTTTTACGTGCACTGAAACGCACTGACTGCCGCAAAGCACGGTCCAGATGCAATACATTTGTTTTTCATACTTTTTGATAAATACTGTGTCTTCTTGCAACCTATCCTCCAAAACTAAAAAAAAAAAAACGATTAGTGTCGATCAATCAGATTGATGTGGAGGAAATGTAATAGCATGCTTCTTTCACTTGCAAATCTATTAAATTTCTGATTATATTCCCATTCTGAGTTTATTGTCTTTCACTCCCCAATCTATTCCATATCTTATTCTATTGCAATTATGAATACGCAGCTACAAAAATGTGTCACATTCATAGATTGAGGCGAGCCGTCATACAACTAACGGTGCAGAAGCACAGCGATTGAGCAATTTTTCTAATATTAATACTGTTAACGCTCGCTTGAGCGACGGTACAGGGAGGCTGAGGCTATACAGCATGATGCACACAGATAAAACTGACATCTCATAACGTCAACTTGCACGCCCCGACACAAAATATGAAAGGCGCGTTCGAATTTATGAACATCCGGTTGTCTAAAAAACTTCAACAAGGCAGAGCATTCCCGGTTTCATTCACACCCGGAAAAAAAAGTTATGAAAAATATCCACATGTGTGTCGTAAAGCTTGATTGACCTAGTGTGGTCTGTTCTCGCGCTCTGTTATCCCTAGGACAGAACATATCTATCCTTTTTATCTTTAATATCCTTGAATTTTTTGAAAGAAAAGTTTTATTGTTGATTTTCGACTTCGATTTTCAAGTAATTCGAGCCCACATGTTTAGTATTTCAATCACTGAGTTCATTCTTCTCTATCTTGACGAAATGACGAAACCAAAAGAGTAACCATTCATCGAATTCGTTCCAGTTTAACTTTAATAATTTTTATAGCGGTTTCAGACAACATAGGCGTAATTCAATGATGTGATTGTGAATGTTTTTAAGCAATTAATTCGACATATTTCGTTGCATATTCAAACTTTTTTTCTCAGAAAGTATGGTTCTTGGTTTTGAAATCCGGGTTGCTCTTCCTGAGCAATGCGAGAAGAAAGAGCTCCCGCGATCCTCACTTTTACATAGAAATTTTTTTTGGGAGGCTGCATATTTTGCACGCAGACCTGATGTTGTGCCAGTCGTTTTCTTCTCAGCAACTTTCATTTTTGGCAAGTCATTATTTGTTCGGCGTCTTCCTCCTATTCCCTACAAGAAGAGAGATGGATGAGGAGAGGTGCAGGAGGAGAGGGCGACGGTTGACAGCTGACAGGTGGTGAGAAGCAAATCCTTTTAAACACTACCTAGCAGGAGGAGTCATTACACAGACGGAGACAGCAACACCGGACAGTTTTCGCCTTCATAGCCCTCTAATTCTCTCGCAATAAAACAATTCGGTAGGTGGGCGATGATGAAGACGAGAATTGCCGGGAGAGCTGAAATTTACATGGCCAGCGTGGTTCGATTAAGAGAAAATAATCTAGAATGCAACAATAATTTTCCAGAACTGAATTTCTCATAGACGAAAATCTATTGCGTGCTTCGCGCGCCCACATAGACCGAGGACAGAAGCTGCGATATAATTGCGACAAATGGAATATCATGAAGTTGAATGGCGCAGGGGAACGAACTCAGGAAGACACATAGACAGAAAGAGCGCCTCTGTGTCTTCTTGTGTTCATTCCCTTCGGCCGTTCAACTTTGTGATGAACAAACTAGCCCAACAGCGAGTACATCTGCGACAGATGGAAACAGGAGTAAACACGACGGAATGACTGACGGAGCACACTGGCTTCAATCTGACGATTGAGTGAACAGTTTTGCTCCAGTAGCCTGTTTTTTATTTTTTGCAGCATATGATAAGTGCTCAAGAACTAACGTTTCACTACATGTCATTTCATTCATAAAGTTAATCTTTCATGCAGCGTCTGAAAGGGCGGAAAAGGAATCGTTGCGCAGTGTTATGCTGTAAACCGTCACTGGTCTTTCTATGTACGCTAATCAAAGGCGTTCGTTAAGCTTGCTGACACTTGTGCCAGAAAGCCCCTGAAACTGATCATGATACTGCTGTGACAGGGTTGGCAGTGAAGCGGAAAGTCCGCTCTGTCATTTTATCCTTTACTGTTTACGTCACCGATGCGCAAGAACACATGTGCGATCAGAAAAGCGATTTCAGACGCCAGAGTGCTCAAATGCATTCTCAAGTAGTCACACTGTCCAAGCGAAGATGCAAAATAGGCGTTTGTGTGCCGCGAATGAAACGTGCCTCGCATGAGCGCTGGCCCACATGTTTTCAGTCATGGCGCGGTCGTCTCGACGAGGCGAGGAATTCCCGGCTTTAAAGGAGCGCACTGAAGCGCGACGCCTGAGATACGGTCAGTGCGGCCTCTTTCAGACTGATCGATTTTGCGACCGCCGTTGCACGTCACATTGTCTACACCCGTCACGTGTCCGCCGGGTCGTAAAAGAGGCCCTGTCTGAGCGCGGTTCCGCGAGGAGAAACCTTGCTCAAGAACGCCTCTTGCATGCCGCGTGGAGTACTCATTTGCTTGGCTCCGGCCGCGGAGGTCGAATTTCGATGGAGGCGAAATTCTAGAGGCCCGTGTACTGTGCGATGTCAGTGCACACTCTGAAAAAAAGCAAATGTGGGAGTAAAGAGTAGTAAAGTGTCCTCTAGCGCACACCTTTTTATGAAAAGATGTGCGCTAAAGGACAGTTTTACTCCCTTTTTGTTTCCTTTGTTTAGAATGCACGTTAAAGAACCCCAGGTGGTCGAAATTTCCGGAGCCCTTCACTACGGCGTCTCTCTCAGCCTGAGTCTCTTGGGACGTTAAAGCCCCATAAACTAAACCATCATTTGCTTAGCTGCTCGATCCTGGACTTGCCAGAAATGTTGAGCTGGAAGCGAGTGCGCGTAAGTTTTAAGATATCTTTGTAATTTTCGCTGCGTGCTTTATGTTTTTATTCTAAAATAAAGTTACCACATGTGACGTAAATTAAAGCGTCTCAAGGACGCAGAGAGTGACCTGATGAGGGAATGAAAAGAATATAGTTCGGTTACCCTGGGAAAGGTATGTTTAACGCTTCAAACTACTCCCCTCTCAGATATAATCGAAGACACTGTAGATGACAGTAGCCGTCTTGTTAGAGTATATTCCCAGGAAAACTAGGATGGGCCACCTGCATTTAAGCTATCGTTGCCGAATTGTAGCCGAACTAAAGCGCGAGCGCCTTGTGATATGTTACCAGCAGTAGATAAAAAAAACGAACCTATGGCTGGATGAAGAATCTAACTATAAGAATACATAACAAGCCGTGACGAAATGAAAGTATTTCCTGAAGCGCTTCCCTAATAGGGCTCCAAATCCCGCTTGATGAAGCGCTTAGATCATTGCGTGAGTCGACGTTTTCGTGAAGTCATGATTAACCACAGAAACTCGTTGAATATTGAGAACTACGGGAACTCAAGATAAGGTGCGACTAACTAATAAGAAACACATGAGCCACTCTCACACATAGGATACATAAGCATTCATCAGTGTACCTCATCCGCCTGACCTGCGCAAGGTTAAACCAAATCTCCTATGCTGAAGATGAAAAAAACGTGAGATGGTTGTTTCTACAATAAGAGACACAGTGTATACTTTGCAACCGCCGGCAGAGTAAGTGATGGGTAGCCGCGCGTTCTGCCCTCACGAAATGCCTGCGTTTCGCATGCGAGGCTGGTCTCAAGACAAAAAATTCATCTACACAAAAGAAAGAGCGGGAAGACAAATTCATGGCTCGGAGGTGAAGACAATCGCTCAAAGCATCGCTTAGGCTATCAACAGATTCCTTTCAGCGTGGAGCACTCCTACACAAAAAAACGAGAAAAGTAAATGGGTCGCCATGGGGGCATTGTATCCATTTTTTGTTTTGTTTTGAGTTCACTTCTTTTTTTTTTTGCAGTCAGCTCGGCTGTTCATCAGTCGAGTTAGTTCTTAGGCTAGTTGGTATTCTTGATTGAAGCACAGCGCTGTGTTCGTCCATCTCTTCCTTCTTTCTTTGGCTGTGTGCCGTTGCCAAGAAAAGATATGACGTTCAATCGGCTGTTCAGCGCGCATTTCTCTCCAGCCACCCTCCGCAGCGTTGCCTCAGTACATCTCTGTTTTGAAAGAAGGAGCAAATAAAAAGCGCCATTCATGCTAAATTGTACCGAAAATGCCCGGATTTCCTCGCTCCACGGAGGAAGAAAAACATCCTCGCCGCAAGTGAATGTTTTCTCGGAGATAATGTGGTATGGGGGCCATTTTAACGAAGTGACATCTTTTCATGTATTCTTTGTGTTCTATTGCTGATGCGATGCCAATTTACCAAGCGCATATTGAGCACTCGCCTCGATTCAAGTTTTGTTTTCTCTAGTGAGACTATGCTACTTTTCTCAAACTAGTGGATTAATCGCTTTTGCCAGTAGGATTTCGGATTGAATAGCGAGATGAATTACCTGGGGACGTACGATAAAGTTTGTGTTTATGAATCCATAGCACTAATTTGAGATAGTATACCTGGTCGACCAGGAGCATAACATATTTTATGAAAAGCGGTTGAGTGGGTAAGTTTCTAATGTTTCCGTGGAAGTTTTCGCACATTCTTAACATTAAAAAGTTGTTGGACCAATAACCTGTTGTAGTTAGAATATGTCGTTGTACCCCATGTCAAGATGCCATAACATAACTTGGAGTAGAATAAAGAGTGATACAATTTCATTTTTAGCCACGTCGGCAATCGATTCTGTATTTTACATATGTTACCCACCACTCGGGAGAGATCATTGGTGAGCTTAAGGGTATGGCATGTTCATGAAAGATCCTCAGAGAACCAGATTCCCAGAAATTTTTGTTCACTCACTTGGGTGAGCAGGGTTTTTTTCAAACTTAATATTCATTGCGTATGAGTGATTTTTATAGATTGGCTTAAAAATGACGTATTTAGTTTTACTAGTATATAGTCCTAGCCGATTCATTCGCAGCCATGTAGAGAGATTAGAAAGGTAAGTGTTGACTGCTTTCTCCAGGAATTCATTTGTCTGGGCCCTGGAAAAAAACATTTGTATCGTCGGCATACATTATTAATTCGGGAGGACCAGGTATTCTTGTTAAATCATTAATGTATACCAGGAATAGCAGTGGTCCTAAAATGGATTCCTGCGGAACGCCATGCAGAACTGTCATTCTGCTAGATAACATAAGGTTTACAGATACTTATTGAGATCGGCTCAAAAGATAAGTTCTAATTAATCCTAAAGGAGCTCCTCTTACTCCATATTGCCGTATGCAAGAAGACGCCAAAGATGAAGACTTGGTCTACGAGCGCGAGGCAAGAAGAAGAAGAAGCTGAAGTGCGCAGGGACTTTTCTGGTTAACTCCCCCGTAGTGGGTATGTGCCAGCAACGTCTGAGGCCTTCCTTCCTTCCTTCCTTAACCAGTAAACCGTTTTACCTTCAGCTCTCCTCGGGGTTCTACCGAGTCCTGACACTGGTGGAGGCACTTGCCATTTATTTAGCAGTATATTGTGCTGTACAGTGTCGAAAACTTTTCTTAAATCTAGAAACAGACCAAGTGTCAGGAACTTGTCTTCAATACTTTCAATTATTTTATCCTTGATATTGATGAGTTTCTGTTCTGCAGACTTATTCTTCTGAAACAAATACTGAGCACTACTAATTATATGATGCTTTTCAAAGAAGGTCGAGAACCTAACGTATATGGCATATTCGTATATTTTTGAAAACGCTGGCAGCACCGAAATAGGCCTATAGTTGTTAACATCGGTTTCTCTGCTACCCTTGTGCACAGGAGTTACCTTAGCAATTTTTAGTTCCTCGGGAAATTCTCCTGTCTTGAGCATCTTATTTATAATATCGTACAATATCGGGCGAAGTGTATTTGCGACGTATTTTATTGGTGGGACTTTTATGCCGTCTACTCCAGCAGCGACACAATTTTATAGACTCTGAATTATTTCATATATTTCAGTAGGTGTGGTTGGTACAAGCATAAGAGATTGGAGTTGCTTCTCTGATATTAGACTGCCTTTTTCTGCTTAAGCCTCTTCACATGAGCCTATTGTAAAGAAATTTCTGTTAATTTCTTCAGCAACTTTCGTTAGTGTAACCTGAACGCCGTCTTTGTAAATGTCTATCATGTCATGTTTGTGACGTCTTTTACCCATTACTTCTTTGATGATGTCCCTTACTTTCCTAGAATCACATTGAACATTCATGAACCTATTTTCATAATAGGTGTTCTTCGCCTTTCATAAAATCGGAATTCAATTGATTTCTAAGCTTCCTGAACTCCACGAGTACGCATAAATCTTTGCACCTTAGAAATTCGTGGTACTTTTTGTTCTTTTGCCTTATTCTCTTGTACAATCCACGAGTGATCCATGGTTTCTTTTTATTCTTCCACCTTGCATCACATTCTTGCAATGGGAAGGCAGCATTATAGCATTTAGAAAAATTCTTCAAGAAGTTGGTTTCTTCATATACATCTCCCCAAAATTCTAGCTCAATAAGTGCTCTGAATCTCTGAAGGCTCTCCCGGTTAATTGCACGGTACATGAACTTTCTAGGATATAGATCGCCTTCTATTGGGGGGGGGGGGGGGGGGTGCTGAAGAAGTGAGGCAAAAAAATTGGCATGTGATCACTAATATCATTGATTATAACACCTTGAAGTAACATGGCTACAATACGTGTTTGTGGTGCAAACATCTATGAAGGTAGCGGTGTCGCGAGTAATCCTGGTGGGTAGTCGTATGGCATTGGTACAGGCATGAAGATTCAGGACATTTAAAATTCTTGCTCTTCTGCATTGCTTGATATTATATGTATATTTACATCACCAAGGATTAGGATGGACAGAGTTGAGTACTGAAGCAGTAAGAGTGCATCACCTAGGAAATTTAAAAATTTTGATATATCACCCGCTGGCGGTCTGTAAAAAACGCCAATTGAAAAATTTGAGACCCTGACAAAAAGGCTTTCAACGTCGTCATCCAGCTTTGTCAATTCATCTATAGCTTGGAGGGGCAACCTGTTCAACATATAGAGCGCAACACCTCCCCCTCTCTTTCCCTGTCTACTTAAACTCATACACTAGTAGCCATCTATGTGGGGCGGTACATTCATTTCAGACAGCCAAGTTTCAGTAATTGCTAGGGCATGAAATTTCATTGCGAGAGAACTAAGAAGTAATTCAAAGTCATCTATCTTGTTTTTGATACTTCTGGTGTTTAAATGTTGTGAAATTTTCTCTGAAACTTCTGAATCTTGATTTAAAATCTTCAGTGTCATAATAACAACAATTTACATCCGTATCCTCAGCCATAGATAGTGCCATTGTAGATGTCTTTCTTTATGTCTTGATTCAGTTTGAAATTTTTTTTACATCAGATAAGCTCGTGATGCGTACGACGTCAGCTTCTTCGTCCTTCCTTGCAAGTACTCTTCCGCCACGAGTCCACACAAACTTCCAGCCCATTTTTTTTCTTTTGAACGATTGCAGAGCGAAGCAGATCCTTGTTGAAGGTGGTTAAATGGTCGTTGATGTATACTGGTTTTCTGTCTCCATCCTATTCCAGACCTTCTGTGTTGAGCAGCTATTTTCTTGCCTTTTGCAGGATTTGATATAAACGAAAGTGGGTTGCCGGCAGATTAACCGAACTTTTCAAATTGGATTTCTGGCCGCTTCATGTTGTTATGGTTTGGTTTATGGGGGTTTAACGTCCTAAAGTGACTCAAGCTATGAGGGACGCTGTAGTGAAGGGCTCCGGATAATTTTGACTACCTGGGGTTATTTAACGTGCACTGATATCTCACACTGCACGGGCCTCTAGAATTTCGTCACCGTCGAAATTCGACCGCCACGGCCGGCATTGAACGCGCGTCGTGCGGTTCAGCAACCGAGCGCTATAACCACTGATCAGCCGCGATGGCCCCATGTTATGATCTATGAGGCGTCATCGACGACTCCATGCTATTGTCATTTTCTTACGTTGAGTGTAACTCCATATCTTGGTGAAAATGGGGCGGTCAGTTCAACTGTGGATTTGAAATGCATTAAACTTCATCAGGCGATACACTTTCATCACTTCTTCGAAACGATTTGCAGAAGCAAACAAAATTCGCTGCAATCTTGTGAAATTTGACCGAAAACACTGTGTAAATGTGGAGCGTAAGTGAAAATATTTCATTATAACTCTTAATGAGGTTGTAGCGTAGTCACAATTTTTTTTCTGGTTTCCGTACTAACGAATGTCAGCGGTGAGTTTAAGGTTCAGGAAGTGAAAACTAATGCGAATTTCCAACTTTTGTTCCTTTTTAAAGTGCGTAATGTGGCAACCGGAGGTTTCTGAAAATGACGTCAAGGGCGTTATCTGAAAGTGTTTTGATTTGTAGCAGTTAAAGACAGATAGACTTCACATTGCAAGCGACACTCAAGCAGTTGTCGTTCGTTGATTTTCCAGTCGTTTCAAACCATGCCAAGAGATTTCTTGCCGAAGCGTGGGGACTGCAACCACGGATTGGGCAGAACATTCCTTTCTACGGGCTACTGGACGGCGGCAGAGGACTTTTGCAGCAAACCTGAATGAGGGTCTATGATTATGGAGTGTTGCTTCGTTTCATTTTTTTATCTTGCTGATGACGCGAGCTGCCGGAAACAGACTTCGTACATCTCAGCCGATGAGGCTGTCTCCTCTCGCAGTCTTGTTAATTCTTTTCAGGTGAACCACGTACGGGCAAACAGCAACGAAGCCATCCGTCCTCATTAGGTCCCTCGCCGTCACCTGATATTGGCACCATGCGGTTCAACACTCCCTTGCCGACGTCCAGGTTTTTTCCAACGCCGGTGCGGAGTGCAGGCTGAAAGTGCCGCCAGAGCCCATGGTAGCTGTCTTTCTTTTCTGCATCCTGCCTTATATACTCACTTGCTTCGGTTGTTTGTATCTCTGCGCTGTTCTAGTCGATCACCTCGAGATTGCTTCGGACAGGGATTCGGAAACCGGGGTGGCTCAATCGAGCTCCCGATGGTAAGGCAAAGCTTGGATACCAATTACCGGATAAGTGGTTAAGTAAGAGTTCGGGATCTCTAGAGAGTGAAGGCGGTTTTGCGGTGGAGCTGTCGTCCTGCTTTGTGTTCTTAGAAAGAAGAGGGAGTAGTAGTAGAAGTGTCTCGCAACTGTCGCGAAAGTAGCTGCTCAAGGGTCTTGGCTTGGCAAACGGGTCAGCTTAGCCGTAACATTATATACTCAACTCAATAATCTCTTCTTACAAAAATTTCTTTAGGCCCTCTATAGACGGTCCATAGACTTGCATCTAAAATGTCTATAGATTCTCTATAGACAAGCTCTAGAGAACTGTCTCTAGGCCGTGCAAATCCGATAGACAGTCTATAGACAATCTATAGATTTATGGCCATACACTTAGTAGATTTTTGTTTATAGACTATGAATAGACAAAAATAAATATCTATAGGACGGCAATTGTCTGTAAGAAGTTTGTCGACTGTTTATAGACCATTTAAGAGCTGGGTGATGCAAAAGTTGTTTTGATAACAAAACACCGGGTTGTCTCGAGCATTTGCTCGGTTCTGGTCGAGTGACCAGTGCGCACGGAACCCGTGTGGCCGAAGAAGTCAACACTTTCATGGAATGTGGTGGATACGCATACAGATATACTACTATCGTTTGTCCGCAAATTTCGAACGTGGAAAGCCTTGAGAGACAATTGCTGCGTTTGCGTTAAAGAAAATACGAGTCATTTAGTTACGTTTATCTCTCTGTCCTCTCAGGACAAAAAACTTCCTCGCTGCCATTGCCTGGGGCTTTGAACGTGAGGTCTTTGCTTAATTCAGAGAGAAGTGCTATCCTCATGTAGAGCACACTGCACACGCTATGGAGGGCTTGATTAAACGATCGGGTGCTCCGGAATTTTGGATAGTCGACTCGAACTAGGGAGGCGGTATGTTTGAAATACAGTCATAGGGCAAGGAAGAATATACGCGCCAAGAGTAAATGTTGTCTTTTTGAAGTGGGGATTCTTGACATGCGGCTCAGCGCATAACGCTCTGAGCCTGTAATATGCGCCTGCTGACTGTTCGTAAGGTGGCGCCAGTCTGGCTGCCATGAGAGTAATTGCGCGTCTTCTAGCTAACTAACAATAAAAGAAAGTTGTAAGCGGCGGTACGTCGCTACGAAGAGAAACATCTCGTATTAGCTTATTAGTTTTCAACTAGAGGCTAGAATGATTTCTTCGGCGAATGTTTTTCTGTCGAATATAGTAACTTTTGCGAAATAAAAAACAGTTTTGCCTTGATTGCATGAAATGCGTACATCACATTTTTATTTCTAGTCAGTGATATTTTTGGTGAAGTTCAGAATAAAAACGACTTCGACAAGACGCGTAATGATAGGAAGGAATAATCAATCGTATGTGGCTCTATTGCATTAACTTAGCTGAGTCTAAGAACTAAGCGTAGTCAGAACCACCACATTCAGCAGTTTGCAGCAGCCTCATGTAAAAAAAAGTGTGTCTTGACTCTAGCATTCGATAGTTTCAATATCTCGCGGCTTTAAACTGCTTCCTCAGGGGGAAATTAAGGTGCACAAATTGGTCAGTTATACTCCTAGATCCTTAAGCACGCTACTCCTGTGATAGGGAATTGGCGAGCACCGATGATTTCTGATGAACATAACGCCTCCCAGCCTACCTCACTATTTCTACCCAGGTTACGTTTAGCGTACTTCCTGAAGTACATGAATCACGAACGCACTTCTTAGCTTCAACTGTCGGAGAGGCAAAGGAAACGAAAGCGTGTAAACTTATTCTAATTAGAATGCTGGACGAATTGTTTTCGCTGCGTGGGCCTCAGGAGTGCTACCACGTAATTAATCCTGTAAATCATAGAAAACTCTGGCTATATTACGCGCATGCGGCCTCCCAGTTCAACGGACGGCTCTGGCAACGAAATTCGACTTGCGAATACGCCATGCACAATATTGTTATTACTTGCCGAATCCCAGAAATGGCAAACGCATACAATATTATTTTGTCTGTAAGTCGCGGACATTTGTTTAGCGAAAAATCTTTGCCTGTTTTCGCGCCTATCAACAAAAGCGATGTGATTCGATACGAAATCACTATATTTAGAGGCCACCTGTCTTGAATACAGCCAGAAAGTCTTAGTCTTTTTGCACCAGTTCCACCATTTAGCAATTAATCAACATATTTTAGCGGCCTATCATCCGAGTAACATATGCTAGTAGGTAGAAAAGGGATACAGAAACTGCCTACGCTAGTTGTAACCATCACCTGACCCCACGTCCTCCCTTGCATTGTACCGAAGAAAGGCAACCTTTCTTGTTTTTCTTTAACCACATGGAAAGGTGCAAGCAAGCCTCAGTTTACTCCCTCAAAATAAATTTTTTCGTGAAAACACACTTACAACCGCTAAAAGTTTTCGCCAAAAAAATGATTTAAAATGAAATCACTGAGACCTGAAACACCTATATAATGTATAAGTAGCGCGGCCGTGTTTACGTTATATGTGACTGCTTGTGCCATGTAAATATCGCCTCTTACACATTTTCTATGTTACAATGACCTTTTTTTCCCTAAAAACAAGATGTCTATACTCAGCGCAAGCATTCTCTATGCGGAAAGGAAGAAGTTTGAAGAGTGATGCACAGCGCATAGGCAGGTGTCGATTCATCAGATGAAGAAGCAATAGCATTCATCACACCTAGGTCAGCAACAACAAAAAACCAAAAACAAAGCATAAAACAAAAGCATTGACCCTCTACCGAATATCGGCCATGGCAGCGAATTGAAAAGGATACGACGATGCAAAACCGAGTGGTAGTGCAACTACACCGAAGGTAGAAATTCATCCAGCTTTCAACCTTTAGAAAGCCTTTAGAAAATTTATCACAAAAATATCCGTATTGTGGATTCAGCATGATACAGCTCAAGAAGCAGAAATCATGTATACCAACCCCCCCCCCCCCCTCTCATTACAAGAAGCACCTTCACCGTACGAATAATTCATATGCTTCTGCATCAACCAGTGTTTGAAAATTTCGCCTTACGAAGTTTCTGTTCAATTTGCTAGATGCTCCAAGCTCGAGGCTGCAAATATGGATTATGAAAGCATGGTCGCCCAGCCTCTTACACGGCATCTCTCAAAGCAACTAGTGCTTGTTATCCACCAACACAAGAATTGCGCTCGCTAGGGCTGCACACCGGCCCGCACACAATGAAAAAATAACACAGGTACAAACTGTTCGTCGTGCCATTCTCGTGTATTCTTGATAAGACCGGTGGCAACCCCTACTTTAGCAGAAACAGGCGTAGTTTCAAAGCAGTCGATGTTTAATTAAATTTTCAAAGCAATTACAAAACAACATTTCACCCCCACGAAGTCCCACTGATTCCATTTGGTATCATGCAAAAGACATAAAAATGAACGGAACTTTAAAGTTTTTTTTTAATTTCGAAAATTACCTCATCCTACAGATTCCAGTCTCTGATTATCATTTTTTGCATTCAACAGTTTTAATTTGAGGCTGGAAAACGTTAACTGTGCGTTTTTTTTTTCATTCAGCACCACTCATATGGCAGGGAATGAAATCACAAGTATTAAAAGCTGTATAAGTTCGCCTTTGTCGGGAAGCCTCAGATTTTTCCAGCCGGGAAGGTGCTTCCTGATCGGCGAAACGCATCTTTCGGGGCTGTCTACTTGAGTTTGTCTAGTGCCTTATGCTGAAACGATAACCAACATTGACGGCGTCTTTTGTCGGGATGCTTAGGATTCCCATGTTGAACTTGCTCTCAGATAAAACTACTTCTCTTCAACAATGCAGTCATTAAATGAATGATGACAAAGCTAGTTTTCTACGATTTTTAATGACGGTCACGGCGGCCATCTATCTTTCCTTCTGCCCTGCTTCGTATCTTCTTTCTTTTATTTTTTTAGCATCGCGTGCACCAGCTCTAATCAGGCGAGGTTCAGAACCAGCCACAGTTCCCGACGTCGGACCATAATTATCCGATGGATGAAAAAAACAAATGAATATTCCCACTTATCGCACAGGAAAGCGTCCACCTAATGTTCAGATTTCGATAACATTTCTCGCACTTGTCGCTCAGTGCTTTCTTCTGCGCGCTATAAGGGAGAGACGTTATAACTCTAGAGCGTTAAAGAGCTCGTGAGGCGAAAAAGCCGGTGTCTGCGTCTGCACACTGTAAGGCTGCCGTGGCTCCATAGCGTTGTTAGTGCGCGAAAAATCCCAGGAGCACCAGCATCGGAGGCCTTGCGTAGCTTGAGAGAACGGATCCGCCAGCTGTATATTATAATTTATCGGCTCGATAACCGTTCAATATATAGAGTTGATTTTAGATGTTCAATTAATTTCTCGACGGAATCGGCCAAAATTTTCAAGCCGAAGGAACGTGTCCTATATCCCTCCATTATAACGAAAATACGTGAACAGTATTTCGTTTTAATTTTCGACCACAGGAACTGCTTTCAGAATTGTGATGCGACAAACTTGGGAAGACGGCTGCCCCGATCACAGATTTTACATTTCATTATATGATACATGTACAACGAGTGTGCAATGAATTCAACCGGTCAGCATATCTAAAGCAGCCACCGCTTCACTAATCAAGCCTTCATGCTCTCCATCGTAACTTATGAGATACTAAAAAAAAAAAAAGGAAACAGGCTCGCCTAAAGATACGATCCGTGTGCCGCACGCTTTGGCGCTGAGCAGGGACCCACACAGTTTGTCCTCGTGTCTAGAGCCAGCAGCACTTTTCACATTAGAAAGAAACGAGGAAACCTACAGTGTGGAGCACACCGGCGGTCTGGTACACTCATCCTTGCCCCCTCGAACTTCTCATCCGAGCCAGCCAGCTGCATCGTACAAAGGCCATTAATAATTACTACCAGGCCCTTCCCCCTATCCTGGTCCCCCTGTGTCTGGCAGTACCAGCGTTTTCGTTCCACGCTGTCTCCTTCCGCCTTCAACTACACATGCTCTGTGGTGCAATGCTCCCTTCCTTTTTGGCTTTGCAGTGGTTCATGCCAGAAAACAGCGAGTCATCAGCGTATGGTCTGCTGCAGACTTCCTGTTCCATAGTGTGCGTTAGTAACCGCGTGCTTGGCCTAAGTGATTAGAATAGCTAATCACGACACTGATGGTGCTTGCATTGTGTCTTCCTGATTTTCATATACGAGAGGGTGATACAACTCGGTTCTTGTTATACATAGCTTCTTTTGTTTTCATTTTTTTGCAATTGGCTGATGCAGTTCGAAGTTTCAGCTTTGGTCGGAGTCCCCGCATGCCGCTGCTTATTGTGAGAAGTAAAAAGAATCGAACAAAGCAAAACTTTCTCTTTTGCACTGAATATAATATTAAGAAAGACACTTTTTGCCTTTTAACAATAATAGCGTCACCACGGAAACACTGGATTCAAACACCAGGAACGAAAAAAAGGGAGGCTGGAGACGTGTAGCAAGGGCATAATATGATACATATTTTGCACAAAAACTTTTTCATCCACTAGATTCTCTCATTTGCCAATGTTACTGAGACTCCACCAATACTTTTTATCGTCAGCATAACTACGTTTTGCCTACTTATAAGGCCCACCGAGAAAGGAATGTTCACTGTGTACGTGTTCAAATACTCGCCCATTAATATAGCTTACAATGTAGAACTACTAATCCTTGTACAACTACCATCATCATCATCAGTCTGACTATGCCCACTGCAGGGCAACGGCCTCTCCCATGCCTCGCCAGTTGACCTTGCCCTTTGCCAGCTGCTGCCACCGTATACACGCAAACTTCTTAACCTCATCCGCCCACCTAACATTCCGCCGGCCCTGCTAAGCCTACCTTCTCTTGGAATCCACTCCGTTACCGTTAAGGACAAACGGTTATTCTGCCTTGGCATTGCATGCCCTGCGATGTCCCATTTCTTCCCCTTGATTTTGACTAGGATGTCATTAACCCGCGTTTGTTCCCACACCCACTCTGCCCGCTTCCGTACCCTTAACGTTACACCTGTCATTCTTCTTCCCCTAGCTCGCTGCGTTGAACCCTTTTCGTTAGCCACCACGTTTCCGCCCCGTAGGTAAGCACCAGTAAGATACAGCTGTTGTGTACTTTTCTCTTGAGGGATATTGGTAAGCTGCCATTCATTATCTGAAACAACCTGTCATATGTGCTCCACCCTATTCTTATTCTTCTAGTTGTTTCCCTCTTGTGATCCAAATTAATTGTCACGACAGTTTAGGCCCACTACCAGAAGCGGACGGAGAAGAAAGACAGGTAACATTCGTGCGCTTGTGTGTTATTTGTCTTTATTCACGGTCCTCGTCTGGCTGTGCGCCTAAACTTTCATGTCATGTCATACCTGCACGGCCAAACTGCAATGTTATTCATCAGTTCCACTCTAAGCATGAATAAGCTTATATGGGAACAAGAGGGAGTAAGATGCTGTAGTCAGTTCCTTTAAGATGCAGAGTATGCTGCCCAGTTCCCGGAGTAGATTTGCGTTACTAAATATACGGAATTCTTTCTGTTGTCAGTGCAAGCATATTCCCACTGCAAAGCATATTAACTTGATGCAGTTAGAAACGAGAGGAGGCTTTTAATTACGATACCGGAGGCCTTGACGCGAGCAAATATAGAGGATTGAAACTTTGCTTAAAATCTTCTTAACTCCGAGAACTTTGCAGAGAGCGTTTGCTTCCATTGCCAACCGTAAGTATTCCCTATTTTTAGTGATGAAAATTTACCCCAATGCTTAGGCAGCAAATCCTGCCCCTAACGGGGTGTGCGCGATAAGAGAGTTTACTTCCTTTTGACTCCTATAAAGGCTAATTCATGTTTAGAGTGTGCTTTAGCTTGTAGTCACCCAGTGTTGATGCATAAGTCAATTAGCATACATGTAGCCGTAGTTCGGTGACGAGGTAAAGCTGCATGTAGTGAACGGGCAGCAAATAAGCTTTCATTGAAAATTCGCTCCAAAATTCTTTTTTTTTGGGGGGGGGTGGGGGGGGAGGAAATGGTGCAGTATCTGTCTCCCATACTTGCGGACACCTGAACCGCGCCGTAAGGAAAGGGATAAAGGATGTACTGAGAGAAAAAAGGAAGAAAAAGGTGCTGTAGTGGAGGGCTCCGGAATAATTTAGACCACCTGGGTGTCTTCGACGTGCACTGACAGCGCACAGCACTCGGGCGCCTCATGCGTTTCACCTCCATCGAAACGCTACCGCCGCGGTCTGGTTCGAACCCGGGTAATTCGGCTCAGTAGACGAGCGCCCTAACCACTCAGCCACCGCGGCGCATACATCGTCACTACTGGCGCGTCTACCAGAGTGAAAAATTCTTGCGGTATTGGTATCATTGAACTATTTCACTATCAGATCATTTTTTTTTTACTGGCGATGACTGAAAAACTATACATTAACAGTGACGCGTTCGAGCAAAAAGAGTGAAGGAATAGAATTTCAAAAATATCATGCGCTCAAAAAAAATTAAATTCAACTGAGGATCCCAAACATCATACAGCAACACAAAGAAAAAAAAAAGTCGCCAGAACTGCAGTATTAAACCGGGAAAGCAGCTTTTAAACCTTCCAGACCCTCTGTTTTTCTCGATTAAAGAAACTTTTCTTCACAAAAATGGCATTACCAGGCGCCAAGGAATCGAGCCGCTCAGATTTTTTCAACGCAGAACAATAACAGTTAATTTTTGAAGGGCGTGTACAAAATTTCTATTAATGTGCCAGACTGGTTAAAATTCAAGCATTGAAATGCCAAGATTTATTACGTAGACACCTGATCGTTTTTGGATTCACATTCATTTTCGAAGAAGCATGTTACAGCAAGATTTCAGAGAAAAAAAAAGATATTATTACTTATTACAAAATCAATATGCATCGGAATGGCGGACGACGTGCTACCAACCTCACTGCTTTGTGAATTATTATTCACTGTGTTCAGTGGGAGGCATACAGAACATTCCAACTGCGCCGTAGTGGATGCTAAATTCATGGGGAATAAAGAAATGACGGCTTTCTGCAGCATACTTTCAGAAAATGTTATGTATGCGCTTTATACACGAATATTTACAATGCGCCTTAAATAGAAAAACAAAAAAAACACCGTTTCTGTGCTGTTCAGTTTAGATTGCTGCCGCAGTAAGCATCGTAGACACATTATTTTTGGCATACAGTGGGAGTTTCGCTGTTTTATCCCACTGTTGACATTAGTAGCAAACTTGCGTTCTAGTTCGTTGTACTCATTCCCAAGCCTACAGTGAAGTCCCTTTCACTTTCTTTAGGCGACATAAGCTATTGCAAGCCGGTTTTCAGCGCTCTACGGAATGAGCGGAACTAAGCGGTTTCTGTAGAACTGCCCGCATGGCCCCGGCGTTGCACGTCAGCACCACGAGATAAGCGAAAAGGCGCGCGACGTGCAGACCGCACCTTCTAACGTAGCATGTTTCGTCCTTTCCCGCGAGTCGAGTGTCCTCGTTCGATTGATGTCCGATTTACAATATTCTACATAGTAAGCACAACATATTTCGCCACGGGTCGCCCCGCAGCACCGCCGTTGCAGTTCATGTCACTAACGTCAACTCATGAATCCAGCCCCAGTTTGCCTCTGTATTTAAGCGGCGGCAAGGGGGGCGTTTGGTGGCTGCTGACTTTACAGTGAATACCTTCTAGCGGCCGGATGTGCGATAAGTTTAGGATGAGGTGACGAGACAAAAGGCAAAAGATAAGACAGTGTGGCTGCGAGAAAGGCAGCAGTTTCAAAGCTCGTCCATTCGCCAGGGCACTGCTTTCCCACATCGTTGGCACAGGGAGAGCACGCCTGTCGACGTGTTCCGAAAAATAAGGGGTGTCTATGCGCTCCTTAATTGCAAGAAATCGCTGCGTGGCGGCCCCGTCTTTGCGACGATCACAGCAACTCTCGATAATCAAAGCAGTAGCATCTGGAAACGTGAAGAGCTGTCACCGTGTAAGGCGTGGCGGTGGTGTAGAGCCGCGTGAAGGGTGTCGGCTTTGAGGCAGACGCAGTGGCTACCATGGCTCCAAAGTGATGATTCTAGAAGATTCCAGGACGTGTCGGGGCATGGCGAAGGGGGCGATGCTGACTTCTGTGGCGGGCTGCCTTTTATCGCCTTCTACAGTGCTTAATGTTCGGAAGACACTGAACTTTGGGCCGCTCGCGTGGGAGCTCCTTGGCAGTGCTGATTCCTCTGCCTGAAAGTTGGTGTCCTAAGGGTCACTTACCGGAATCCTACCGTGAGTCACCGATGGATCGCACTCCGAGCTGCCTGAAATAGCGGTAAGATTTGGGGCAAAGCTCTTAAGGAGTGCCAGCCGCGTTTATAGAATCGGATGTATACAGGGACAGTGCTTCCCTGAGCTCTTCACTCGCGTTCTACTAAACGGCACTGTCGATATACTACACACTTAAACGAAGTGCTGAACACGGCGCGAGGATTAGTTAGGCGTGCCCATCACATTCGTTTATTTTGTTGTTGTTGAGAACGAGGTATGATAAGGCAATGCGTCTGCTAAGCATATACTTTTGGGCTCAGCGAACACAGGTAAAGAAAATTCCTAGTTCTCAACACCATCTTCTGTGTTCTCCGGAGTTCCAGTTGCTTTTTTTTTCTCAAGCAGCGAGAAAAATTTCAGTACGAAGCGCAGTCAGTTTTAAGCTTGGGTCATTATTGAGGAAAGATACAGTAGCAATGAGCACAGACAAGGCCGACGTGAGGGTACAACGCTGGTCTCGTACCTCACTTAGTCCGTGTCGGTACTTTCTGCTCCTGTATCTTTCCTGAGTATGTACCAACAAGCCCAGCTACATGTATTCAGCTATTAAAATTTAAATTTCCCGCCTTACATAGGAGGCGGTAAACCGTGTGACTCCCTCTTCAATGGAGTCGCTTCGGTCGTCTGGAAGTAGTTGTGCCGAGTATATAGTCTGAAACGCAAGTGACTGCTGCTTGTGAGTTCATCACCTCCATGGTGACGACACACTCATTCTGAAAGTGATGTATTCAGGTCTAAAGCATATTCGCATAGCCCTTCTCGGACGAATGAAGCACCTGTGGCTTGATAGGTTTTATCAAGTCATGTCTATTTCGAGGCAAAGATGTGCTTTATCATATTGTGGCTCTTCAGCAAAGACAGAAAGACTGAGCAAAAAAGGTACAAAGAATCCCTCAAAATAAACGCGACGAGGGTGAAACCAAGCAAGCAGAGTTGGTGCACGTTGGCAAGGACAGTTCGAAATATTTCGCCATAATCAGAAACGCGTCACGGTCGGCGCCACTGTACACGTTGCAGTCTTATCGACTATTTGTTTGTGCGCTGTAGCTCATAATGGGCACGATAGCGCTACACGTTGCGCAGCTCTCGCGCAACCTATCTGACAACTTAGCAGCAGATAAAAAGCAAACTAGCTGACGGAATTGAACTCAGAAGAGGGTATTTTCGGAAGTAATTCAAGCTCCCTTCTTTTTACTCGCTTCTTAAACGAAATATACATATCTCTCCTTTTTAAACACACCTCTTGCACACTGTGAATCATACACCTTGCAGAAACTTCCTTTACTGTGAAAACCCCCTCAGATGCTACACCGGTTTTTGTGCTCGTAGCTGTGTTCCAGACGTTTCATGACGAGGACGGGTCCTCGGCACGAAAAAATAAAGGAAGCAAAATTTTGGCGGCTGGTTATTAGGATTGTCCTTTAAACGCTAATTTTCTAGCAACCTGTCGTGAGAAGCATTTTCTGCAAATCACGCCGCCTTCTCTTCGGGAGCAAGCCTGCCAGTAGGAGGTTGCCACAACAGTTTTGACTTCTAGTTGCTGATAGGAAACAGCTTACTGATCTTGGAAAATTATTTTGTCATATTTTAACGCTGTAATTTGCCATAATTATTTTGGGACGTGTTGTTCTCGAGCTTCATGGCACTGGCGAAGAACCAGTAAGTTAGGTCATCACGAAAGTGATGTCGTGTTGAGTATAGTCGGTCTGCCACGCAGGCAGAAGCATTATGAAACGAAACATGGGAGTCCATCACCTCCGCGCCTTGTGAACCGCTGCCACTTAGAGCCGACGACAATAGGTGGCCCAAGGCGCGTACGCAGAAAGAGCAGGCGACCATGTTTATTGGTCATGTGCCTATACCATCGATTCCAGCTGGCGCTCGGCGGCAGTCCTTCCCAAAGTGCGACGGCATAACCGCATAACCGCATAACCGCATAACCGCATAACCGCATAACCAAGGAATAACCGCTATTTTTCGTTTGAAAGTGGCTCGTGTGCAGAAACACTGGTAAATTTTAAAAAATCGGAGTTGATATTTCGAAAAAACTATGTTGTCAACCGAGGACACGGGAGAAAGAATGGGATTGAAAGAAAACGCGCAAAAGAAAAGTATTCTAAAAGCGCCGTCATCAATAGAAGAAGCAGTGACTCAATGATAGATGTACCTAACCCGTCTCCGCCCTAAGAAATCGGCTAGGGCTTTCCCGCTTTAATAGAACCTCAAATATAAAGAGCATTATAGCTAAAAGTAAAAAAAGAAGGGCGAGCTTCTAAGGGAACGAAGCCAGCTGAGTGCTGTAAAAAGCCGCGTGGTCGGGAATGGCGAAAGTTACAGGTGGGCACCTGCTGATAGTGCAGGCAAAGAGGAGCAGTCATTTCTGTCTGTGCTGAAATCAGATGAATGGAAGTCATCTTTTCATACGAAGCTGTCGCTTGCATATAGAAAGTCAAGTGTTGATGCTGGGGAATAGCGAGATTACTGGCTTGGCTGAGCAGTGTCAACGCAAGGCGAGGGCGCCGGCTTGGACGCCATGCTTGACGTGATTGTTCCGTGTTGAAAGTTTCGCTGGAAATTTGAAAATATTCCCCCAAAAGGCCGAAAAAAAAACCGTATCTGAAGCTGAAGTAGAGTTCTTTTTCGACATACCCAGTATAGCGTTACTTGCCCAGAAGCAGCTCGGATCACGCAGAATGAGCATGGATGATATACTCTACAAACCATCCAAGAGCAACGAGAGGGAGAAAGGCACATAACTGTTAAATTTCATTTACCTGGTGGGATTCCCGGGCATGAGCCACAACCAAAGGAACCTGCTGCGCATAAACTTAATTCAATCACTCTATAGAGCTACAACAAGAGTTAAGACCGAAACGAGGCGTCAAAAAGTGTCCTTATGGCTTTTGCAACCAAACAAAATTCTCGCGATCTAACCAATGTTTCATTAGGTACCACAAATCTTCGATCGCTCTTGCACAATGTCCGCATCACCTGCTCTCATTGTATTCTTTGCTCATCCGAAATAAGACACAGGCAAGCAGTGCCTCCGTATGTATTCATTTTCCGGTTTTTTCTTGCTGCCTCTCACTGTTCATCACAGCTGGGCACTTTCATCCGTTTAAATGGCACAAATTGTGGTCATACTCGACCGAGTGTCTGCATGCATCTTCACTCTTCTGAGCTGCAAATAGAAAAGATATAGCCCAAAGACCAGAGCCAATCTGCTTCTTTCTCGTTTTTTCGTTCTCTCCATGAGTCTCTCGTACTTTTATGCATACGCGCGTGTACGGCAGGCGAGCCCTACGTTTTCTTTTCATTGATCTTGGTTCTTTCGCATGCTTTTCCGCCTGTATTTGCGTCAGGGAGTTTGTGAATATAAATGGCCAATTACGACCAGTGTCCACCAGAGGGTAAAAAACCCCACAGCTTCTTTTGCAAACAGCGTTATGATTTTTGGCGGCTGAATTTCTCCTTTCTCGCGTAGCTTTGCTCTCTGGTTGTCGCCTTTAGGGCCGGTTGAACGGGAAGAACTCGCAGCGGCACTCTGCCCGGGTACGTTGCAAGGTTAATGAGGTAGTTAATTCGGCGACAATAATTCTTGAAGATCGCCGCCCTCGCTTCGGTTATGAACAGCCCTGCCCATATTTATCGTTCTCATTGTACGCACTTAAATTGCTCGGGAACTTTTACATGAACTATGCTGCAAGACCCGCGAGTAGGAGCTGGGTATCTTGTATAAACGAGTGCTCGTCAACATGAGGGAAGACATGCTCGTTCTTGACGGCAAGAAAAAACAGTGAAATGGTACTTGGAATGAAGGTAACAAGAATAAAGATGAACGTCTTCCTTTTGAATTAAAAACAGACAGACAGAGAGAAAAACTTTCTGCAAGTGAGCTTTAGGCACTGCCGGGTTCCTCGGCCACTGCGCGGTCCTGCACTGCATCAGGTTGGTCATGTCGGGACATGACGTCGGAAGTCCTACCTGAGTTGTTCAAACACCGGCCTGTAGACCGTAAGTGACGAAGCCGTTAATCTACCAGGAGTTTCAGAGAAGACTCAAATATTTTCAGAAATATGCTTTTTTTGGGTAAAAATATGACTTTTCCAGCATAATATTACCAGTGCTGGTGGACACCAGAAAAACGGTGAACCGTCTTATACAGTAATAAGCTGGTTAAGTAACTTTAATAATCAAATTTTTAAACAGTTAGGCTTAGCCGCATTGTTACAACTAGAGATTTTTAGTCCGTCGTGAGTAATAGCCACATCAGTTTTCAGAATTTCGAAAACGCAATTACCCTTGTCGTTGTGGCTCGAAAAAACTTGGCTTTTTTTACTGGTTACGAACGTAACCAGTCTACTGGAAAGGTTGCTTTGCCTGCATGCTTTTCGAAAGCTCATGTATGTTGGCACGATGTAGCCAGATTTTGATAAGCCACAGCTCGGAGGATAATCACGTTTTTTAAATTCTAAAAACTGATTTGGCTATTACTGACGATGCACTACAAACCTCTGATTGCAGCCAGTTGCCTAGCACGCTCTTTTGAAAGCCCCCATGTCCAGTTCATCTACAGACGGCCCATTCCTGAAAACATTCTTTCCGGCCAGGTCGCAAAATAAATAAGACAAATCCGAAAGCTGGCGAACTCCAAACCTTTTCTGTTAAAACGTATAACTTTTACAACAGGCAACTGCAGCATAAACATCGAATTAACTTCCTCCGGCACCTAATGCTTAAAAAGTAGGATTTAGAAAGTATTCTTCTTCGGTAATTAAAAGTATAAACTATGTCAAATATTTGTTGGTTTGGCCGTTGTTTTAAATCAGCAACCCATTCTTCCCCGTAAGCGCTAATCGGAATGAGTATTTGACATCGATCAAGGCCTGGTAGCACGTACTCATAGCTGAAGGCGTTATGTTTGCTCCCAACTTGTGAGGCACAGCACGCATTTCTCGTGCATCGTTTACCCGCTCCATGATATTGTGTTTTTTTTTCTATGCGAGTTTTTTCCTTCCCTGCCAGCAATGCGCAGTAACCAACGGGAACTTCCCCATTTAACCTTCCCGTCTTTCCTTTCCCCTCCAGCCTTTTTCTGTATTGCCCTCCCCAAGACCTATGACGCTACGTGAGTACCTAGAACTACGCCAGCACAGACACACTTCTGCAGACGCGCACCTGGACAGAGTAGATGGTGAAGCGAGTGAGATGGATGGTGCGAAGAAGAGAAAACGGCAGCTCCAGGATGAGGGGGCAAAAGGGCAGAGGAGAGAAACGCTGTAGCCGAGAGCGCGGCTCCAGTTATGACGGGAGAAGTAGGTGGGAAGGAGGGCGTGCGACCTGCGGCCGCTCGCGAGGTCAACTATACGCTGCGCCTCTCGGAGAATCCCCCGTGGAGCCGAATCGATGGCGATATCTCAACCGCTCGGGACGAGGAACGCTGGCAGCAATGCGCGAGCATTGGTGACGGAGGAGCGACTGCGCGTGGGTACGGCAGAGCGCGAGAGAGGGCGAAGGTATGTGTGTATAGTAAAGGGTTCGGTGGTGGTTTTCGTGAAAACATTTTAATCATGCAATGAGAGCGTGGGGGCCCGAAAATGGCCCTTTGCATGAGTGGAGTCCTTAGTCCGGGGACCCACTGGACGAAGCCGCCGCTCTTGCTTGTATGGCCAGAGCCCTTTCGGACTCTATCGATAAACAGTTCATCAACGCCGCCTTCCACGCCTCTCGGGAAGCGGAAGGAGTGAGGGAAAGGGCAGGAATCTGTTGACATGCCCACACCACGTGGTAGACATCGGGTCTCCCCACAGTGTGGACACTGGCCATCTGTCTTGGGATCAAAATGCTTTGCTATCGCATGACACAACAAGGTGTTCGTCTGTGAGCACCTCAGGGTTCGTTCGTGCGCCTTTCTCAGCCCCTTTGCTGGAACTGGGTAGAGCTGACGTTGTTAGCAATGGTCAGTCACAATCTCTAGGAACCCCAGGAGCGGTTGTCCACGCTCGGAGCCGGAGGAATCTGTGTGAGTAGTCCTCTAAGTAAGCGCTCAGGCAGCCATGTCAGCGCCTTCGTTACCTCGCAGACCCCGGTTTCCCGGAGTCTTTAAGATGCTTTTGGGAGTAAGATCTGATTTCCTCAGAGCCTGTCTTAGGAGATAGTAGGCTAAGGGCGAGACCTCGCCGGCCACATAATTCTCACAGGTTAGTCATGGGTCTGTTATGGTTATCCACGAATTTGGGTTTGAGGCGGCAAACGCAATGGCGACCTCCTCAGCTTGGAGGACGAAGTGGGGAATTTGGTGATACCTGCGACTATTTCTCAAGCACCATGAGTCCGAGGAACGCGTTAAAGAAGGGTGGGGAGGGGCGAGGACGGGCCCTCGTGCTGCCTCTAAACTGGCCGCGCGGCGACCAAGGATCAACGGAGTGTGTGGAGTGGCGTGCAATGGCATTCGGTGAGCGTAATAGCCGAATGCGTTGATATGAAGCACGATTCCATGAAGTGTTTGAGATGAAAGAAGCGAAAAGATATTAAATTTAAATAGCTCCTGACATAAATCTTAGCAGCTGCGTTAGCCATAAGTGTTTGTTTCAGACTAAAGTGACGTTGTTTTGCTCCACCAATTTTTCAGATCCCGGCTCGGAATGTTCAGAATTCAAAAGTTATTTACGGTCCGTCGACCCTCACGCTACCGCGTATCTCGTGGGATCATCAAGAAAAGCAGATTTGATCCAACCAAACACCACAAGGAGTGCGTAACGACGTCGTTGCATTTAACGCAATTAGACTCGTCGGCGTGTTCTTCCAATTTCTTGTTTACTAGGAGAAGAAACGACGCGTTTGTCCTGTACCTTCTTACCACATTGCACTGAAGTCTAGAAAACAATCATTTCAATTCATGCAAGATTTTGAAGTTGCGTTGGTTCAAGCACTATTCAGAATTTCTTGAAAACATGATTGCAATCGCCTCACGTTTCCAGCTCCTCCATTTTTTTATAGAACGAGACACTTGACGGGCGTAGATGTCATAACCAAGTCTTCTCACGAGGCTCTAATCAAGTGCAAGGCACCATTTCATCATGGGTAAACTTCGTAAACGAGAAAGCGCAGCTTTCAGACGCAGATCGAATCATGCCGAGAAGGGGCGTACGGAGATGGGACAGCAGATGGAAATGGCCATCATTCGGTCGCCAATTTCGTTTCCGAGGACTCCGTAATCCCCGTCACCATCGCTGCCGCAAAGCCTCCGCATATAAGAAGCCATCGCTGTAACGGCTCATTGACGCTGTTATGGTGGCTTTTCGAGAAACAGGCCGTTAGGACCACGTTCGTCTCCTACCTGATTTTCGCCGCGTTTCGAGGGGTCCCGATCCAGACTTCCGCGCCATGCTACGTCTCCGAGTCAAGTTCCCTAATCGGCAGTACGTAAGTAGACTGCCTTCGCGGGTCGTCGTGAACCGGCGTGGGGCTTACATCGAAAGTGAGAGCGCGTACCGTGCTTTGTCGCAACCTGCGTTTTGATAGGCTGCGAAGAGCGGCCATCGCGTTACAGTTGTCTCTGAGGCTCTGCAACATAAATGCGTCCGTCAAATGTCGGATTAGTGGTGATTATTTAAAGCGCACGAACTAAATGCTTTGTAAAGGCTCGATTACTTCGCAGTTCTTCCTTCATTTTTACTTGTCTGTCTCAAAAGAAGAAATAAAATAAAATTGCAGAAAATCACTAATGAGTGTTTCCACCAAATGCGCCATTCTTCAGCCAAAATCAACAAAGTGCTAAAGAAGAAAACTGGAGAGAAATCTTAAGCTCCGCCTTAAGGGTATGACGTGATAGCATCAATGAGTTAATGCCATATATGCGGATTTAGGCATTCTCTACTTTACATTCATAAATCGGTGGTAGTCCTCATGCCCCTTCTGCCGGAGTGGTGCAGCGGTTATTAAGCGATGAGCGACTGTCCTGCGAGGGCATGTGCTGCCACCAGTGGTGCTTGTGTGCTCTTCCCGCGCAATCTCTCGCGACCAATCATTAATTTAACTGCCTCCTGCCGTATATACAATATACATCTAGGGACATGGTCTTAGGGCCACATATCTTTGCATGAATTGATGCGGAAAGCAACATATCTTAAATAAATAAAAAATAACAAATAGGGCTTCTGTAGGGCATATCGTGTTCGCAACAAAAACATGTGCACACAGTTACTACTACCAGCAGTGTTGCTCACGACCTGCAGCTGGTGCAGAGGGAGGTTCAGAACTGGCTGCAGAGGGATGACGAACACATTCGAAAGAAAATAATTAACATATCCATCAGTAGCACTGAATATAAATTGGTAATGACTTTCAAACTGAAATGAGCATTGTCGGGCCTCTGCTACTGTTAATGATGACCAGGATATTAAACCTGTTCGGTGCAATTTGTAGCCTCTCCACGTGTGTAAAATTTTGGTGTTAACCTTTCTAAGCATGTTTGCCTTAGCACTGGTCCATTTTTGTAGAGGGTCTAACCGCCTATAAATGTTTTCCGCTAAGTGTTGTACACAGCTGGAAATTATTCCTGATTAATCTTAATGCCTTTATCTCAATTTACTCTCTATATTTCATTTTAAATTCCTAAGGTATCGAATACTTAGAAAATAGGAGGGCGGCGGAAAGTCTAGAAACGTTTAGAAGCAAAAGTACCACCGTTACGGTTCTTTGTTAAAGAATACCAAAGTTATGGTATTGCAAAATTTTCACTTAATATTTTCAAAGATTTCAACTACTAAGAACAGTAGGCATGTGAAAACTGGTAAGTGCACGTAATAAACCGTTTAAAAGATAAAATTTCTGAATCTCATTTTTAATTTTGTCTTCTATAATTTGCAGAATACCTCCGCAACGCATACTTAAGTGATGTGACATTGCGCAATGAAATCTTTATCCGAAAGTTGTCACTGCTTACTTGCAAAAGCAGCCGGTGACGCCAATGCCAGTATTCCAAAAATTCTAGTTTCTAGTTCTTCCCACTATACACAGTCATTCTTAAAATACAAAAACATAACCGAAAAACAAAGACTCCCTACGGCAGGCAGCACAAACGAGCCTTACAATAATTTTATTACACTTCAAGAAATACAGAGAGTACTGTCTATAGGTAAACAAACTGCACCAGGCCCCGACGAAATTCATTATGAAATGCTGTCCCATCTATCTGAGCAATCTGTAGAAGTTCTGTTAAAATTTTTTAACAAAATATGGGTAGTAGGGAAAATACCAGCTGCTTGGAAAAAAGCCATTATTGTTCCATTTCTAAAACCAGGAAAGCCACCAACCTCCCCTAACAGTTACAGGCCTATAACCCTTACAAGCTGTCTTGCCAAATCTTTTGAGAGTGTCATAAATATTAGATTAATGATTATGCTAGAATCCCGAGAGCTTCTTGATGTCCACCAATGTGGTTTTAAAAAAACATGTTCCACAGTCGACCATTTAATCCGCCTGGAAAACACAATCCGAGAGGCCTTTATACACAGACAACACTGCCTTTCAGTTTTTTTCGATATGGAGAAGGCATATGACACTACCTGGAGGTTCGGGATTCTTCGCGACCTGGCAGAGCTTGGTATCCGCGGGAGGATGCTGAAATATTTGAGCGACTTTTTATCCAACCGTTCTTTCCAAGTTCGTCTAGGCGCAACCCTCTCAAATAATTTTACTCAGGAAAACGGCGTTCCTCAGGGATGCATTTTAAGTACTACATTGTTCATAGTAAAAATGAATTCTTTAACCAGTATAATTCCACAGTCCATTATGTACTCGGTCTACGTTGATGACCTTCAAATTGCATGCACATCTTCTAGCCTGGCAACTTGTGAGAGACAACTACAACTCACAATAAACAAATTAGCACTTTGGGCAGACAGAAATGGATTTAGGTTTTCTCCACAGAAAACTGTTGCGGTTCTTTTCTCGCTGCAGAGAGGACTGCAGATTAATCCCACCCTCCACTTGAACGACATCACACTTCCAGTAAAACAAGAACACAAATTTTTAGGCTTAACTTTTGACAAAAAGCTAACGTTTCTACCACATATAAACACCCTAAAAAAGAAAGCCACCCAATCCCTGAATATACTTAAAGTACTCTCACGGAAGCGTTGGGGATCCGATAGGAGGTGCCTATTGCACATCTATCGCTCTCTAGTACGCTCTTCGTTAGACTATGGATCCATAGTGTATGGGTCTGCGAGGCCATCATACCTTAAAAAGCTAGACCCAGTACAAAACCTCGGGTTGCGCCTTTCAACTGGTGCTTACAGAACATCACCCATAAATAGCCTTCACGTAGAAGCAAATGAACCGACCCTCACCAACAGGAGAACAATGCTTACCTGTGCATACGTACTGAAAATAAGGTCGCTACCGAAACATCTTTGTTACACCATAGTTACAAAATGCCCATCCAGAACACTGTTCACCAACAAACCTCAAGCTGTAAAACCATTGCTCCTCCGCTTTGAAGAAATATGCCAAGAAATAAACATACTAGATGCACTTCCTGATGTTGCCCAGAGACCCGATAGGTTGCCACCTTGGTACTTGTTTCCTGGTGTATGCGATTTCGCACTGACACACATTCAAAAAAGACATACCCCACTGGAATATATACAGCAAGAGTTTCTTGGAGTAAGCGAAAAATACAAGAATTGCACAGATTTCTACACAGATGGATCTAAGACAGCACTCTATGTAGGGAGCGCGATAGTGCAAGGGAAATGGGAAAAAGTAGTCAGGCTGCCTCAGTGCGCTTCAATATTTACAGCAGAATGCTACGCCATTGCTCTAGCTGTAGAACAAATATTGAAGAAAAACATACAGAACAGTGTTATCTACAGTGACTCCCTCAGCGTAATTACAGCAATAAACCCCAGAAATGCAACTGAACCCTTAATAGGAAACATAATACATAATGTAATACGAGCTGATTCACAAGGACATACAATAAAGTTTTGCTGGGTTCCCAGTCACGTGGGCATCAGCGGAAATGAGAGGGCTGATGCAAGCGCCGCACTTGCCCTTAACGCAAAAATAAAACCAGTAAACATACCGCATAAGGACTGCATCAAGTCAGTCCAGAATAAATTGAGAGAAAAATGGCAGGCCTCTTGGGACAACGAGGTTAACAACAAGCTGCACTTTGTAAAACCTGTCCTGGGTGAATGGAAGACCTGTAGGCACCAGGAACGATTTATTGAAGTAATTTTATGTCGTCTCCGCATTGGACATACACACATTACACATAATTTTTTACTAACGAAACAAGACAAACCTCGTTGTGAAAGATGTGGAGACGAACTAACAATAAACCATATTTTATTCTCTTGTGCAAAACTCGAAAAACTAAGAAATAAGCACTTTACGAAGTTTTATAATGAATACATTCCTTTACACCCAGCGCTGCTTTTAGGCGAAAATGCCATTGTTAACATATCTTCCGTTTTTAGCTTTTTAAAAGAAGCAGATGTTCTTCAGAAACTGTAAACTTTGATCCAGAGCTTTGCTTTAAAATGTGATGCATTTCAGCCATTTTCTCATTCCATGAGAAGAGGGCTGAGGTGGGTATTTGAATGGTTGAGAGCCTCAGGATCCTTGCCCAGCCAAGGATGGCTACTGAGGTTATCTGACCTTCTTGAAAGCGTTTATTTTTAGCCATTTATAAAATTTCTTTCTCTTATTACTACCAGAACGTAATAGCAATTTAAGTCCTCTAAACAACCACGTTTTCTCCCACCTACAGAAAAGTGTTCATATACCTTGAGCCTGGCGCATGATAGCCTTAGCTGCTTATGTGCCATTAAACCCAACACAACACAACACAATTTTTTATCGTGAAAGTATCGTATTTGTGTTTTTAGAATTCAACAATCAGTCAATATAGGGCAACTATGTAAGGTCAACCAGAACGGTGCACCCATTTACGGCGTTTATCTCAAACATATTACATACTTACGCTGGTCCTGATCTCGATGCAAGCATGCATGCTCCATCCGCAGAAGGAAGCAAACGTAACCGCTCACGAATTCAGAAAAGGTACCCGTATTGACCGCACTGCAGTCTTTACTTAAGGCAATAACACGTGTTTAATATCAGAGAACAGTTTGGAAACGCTTCTGTCGGGACAGATAAACAAAACAAAGTGACCATACCTTGTGGCCAGCACTGCAGTATCACTGCGCTGGACTGCATGCGAAGTCTACAGTGGCACTACGTTTTATCACTCACTATAATAGCAACCGCTTAAAGAATCAGGGCTCGCCTCACGTCGCCTGCACAGTCGTTCTTCGTTTTCGCCGGCCAAGGACAAAATGTAGTCACTGCCACCTGTCACTCCTCTTTCTTGTCAGACGGAGCGTCATACGCAACAGCTGTGTCACATCAGGGAGGAACGTCATGCTCAGTGCCGCGCTCTCGCATACGTAATTAGACAGGATTAGTTGAAATTTTAGTCGCGTTTATCTCGGAACACAAGCGTGTTACTAAAGTTGTACAAAATATAATAGTCTCTTGTACACCCTGTATGCACCCTGTATCTTGTATGCACCCTGTACAACAATGTATTAGGTTCAGTCAATGTTTGATGAGTGCTTCTCTCCTCGACGCTGCGACTTCATTATAAAAGAAAACTTGATGCAGTGAGGGGAAGCCGACGACAAACTCAAAAGGCAGTAAGCAAGGAAACGCATGATCGAAAGCGCTCACACCCTGAGCGAACGAAGAGAAGTCAGCGTTAACAAGACTTTCGCTAACGAGGTCGGACAGCATGAACGCACACTCGGTTCTAATCGTGCTCTGCGCACACAGACTCGTTTATTCTTTTCTAAGGTATCGGCGCAAGCTCCCAAGCGAACGTTAAGAACCAAATGCCGTAATGATGACAAACGCTGAGAGACACTCCCCTCCGCTCATCTCTTCTACATAAGAAAAAAATGTAGTAAAGAAAGCAGGAAGAAGAAGATATTTGGGGAGCATCCACACAGGATATAAAAGAGAGTGCGGCCGAGAAAAAGCCGAAAGAAAGTGCGATTCCATTTAAAGTGCAGGCCGGCTGGACGCTGTGCAGGAACAGAAGCGATCGTCCACCCGCGATCGATTGCAAGGCCAATTAACACCATTTGGCTCTGTGGCTATATAACATGCATTTATATATCTATACCTTCTTTTTGATACGGGTAGCTTTCGTTGTCGAAGTTATTTTCCTTCCTTTCGTATGACTGGTATCATCGTTTGTGCGTACTATTCAGAGTCTGCGAACTGAGGTACACTGCTACCTTCACGCTACCTTCGGGTGCAAACGGTGCAGTTGTGCTCCTATCCTGTCCTTCCTTTTTTTTTACTTTCGCCACTCAGTAGGCGTCCCAGGGGATTGGGAAAGAGCGTACTGAAATATGCAGTACCCATTGCCGCCGGTTCTTCGTGCTCGCGAAGGCGTCGCGACAAAGCAAAGAGGAGTGCTTAGGCGGCTGTGTCCAGAAACGGCAGATGTGTCCACTCTCACTCAGGCGTGTGCGCTTCAGTGTCTGCTTTTTCTTTTCATAGCATTTTATTTGTAAGCGTGTACCGTTTTTTGTAAATAGCGATTTATTTTCTAAACTGTTGAAAGCCGAATGAACAAGGAAAGAAGGGGGAAGGCTGAAAATCATGCCAAGTTTAGAACAGCGATGAGTGGACAAGATTATGCACTTAAGGCTTGAAGCCTCTCTGCAGTTCAGGCATGTGACTTAAGATTCTGTGAATCGCTTCGAAGCTGTTGTTATCCCCGTAAATGGCACACATATTATTCTTGGTGTTCATTTCAATTTTGTTGGATGCTTAATGTAAGGTACTTAACAGAGGACTCTGGGTCATCAAAGGAAATGTCTTTTTTGGAGCCTTTAAAAATGCGGTATTTAATGTGATAGTATTAAATTGCAAGAAACAGAACTTTCTCAACGTTTTCAAAATGAGCGCTCTACGGGGTGAGTGACAAGCAATGAAATGCTTCACTCAGAAAAGTTCATTCAGAATCAGTTTCGGCCTTTGTTAAAAGTAACCTTTAGTAATTGCAGAGCGCTTGAGACTCTTGCGTTACCATGCACTGTTTCGAAAACCAAACGTGGTGATCCTTCATGGAATTATGTCGCTGTTAGCACGGCACCATTCACTCCATCTCTCATGGCAGTCCTGGCCCGAAGACAAAACAATTATTTAAGCTTCCTGTGTGAGTGAACGGTCCGGTCAAATAGGTTAAATAATTCGACGAAATTGTGACTAATGAACATTCGTAAATTGTATCCCAAAAGAAAATTTTCACGGCTAGCTCGGAAGCCGACAGAGAACCTTGCCGGTCACCTACGACACCGAATTTCAAGCCAAAATTAAAGTATTTGATTTTTATTACTATTATTCCTCCTCAAAATAAATTATTTTATTTACTTTACCATTTCCCCTCTGTGCCCAAGGGCATGGCAGAAGGCAGTGTGTGGATCAAAACAAAACTGCAGCAAGATGACACAAAAATAGTCATTATGCAATAAATATTCACGAGTGGGCAACAAGATAATCAAACTATGAAGTCAGCAGCAACCCAAGAAAGCTGTAAATGTAAAGGAATGTAGTATAGTAAAGGACTATAACCACCTAATTTTATTGCGCATTTTCTTCTGTAAAACTATGCGTTATACATTAGAATACATGGATTACTGGGTAATACTTGCCTACAACCACTAAATAATTTATTAAATTTCTTCTCTAATGCCGTTTCGGTTTCTGTTTCATTGACCGAACGACGACTGTGACGTCAGGTTGATATTTTGGTCACGTGGTCTACGAGAAAAACTTTAATATAGTCACCGATATCCAGCTTTACTTCATTACGAGATTTAATCCGGCCTCTTCCAAGACCTGAAATGACAAAAAATGATCTGTCAGCGATTATATTAGTTTTCTAGTGGATCACGTGGCCTAAACATCAACGCGACGCCACAATCATTGTTCGGTTGTTGAAACCTACACAGAGTCAAGAAGAAATTCAGTTATAATTTTTGGAAATTATTTTGCGGTCGTAAACGAACACCACAGGGTGCTCATGTCTACGAATGTCTAACGCATCGTTTAAAAGAAGAAAACATGCAAGCAAGAATTTGATGTCTATAGTCCTTAAAAAAAAGAAAAAATTCCAAAGGTGCACTTAAGCCTGCTTACTTGTAGTAATGCGACAGCATTTCTCTTACTGCTGCCGATTATGTTGCTGCGTGTTCGTTTCTTTATACTTTTGCCGTTTATAAGCCGTGTTTTCGCTCTAACTTCGGTTCTAGCACATTCAAAGACGTAGGACCCGTTGCTAGAGCGTCTAGTAAGCACACCAAAGTATTCTTAGTTCAATTATTTATTAAAAAATTTAATTAGTTAAGTAATTGGTTTCGTGACTAATTCGTGAATTCGATGAAATTATCAATGAATATGTGAACTAACTGACTAATTTAACCAATTAATAACTTCAGTCATTAAACACATAGCAGTTTATTAGTCATTTGGGAACTAATTATTATTTCATGCTAATTGCGGAATTATTTCAACAAATATTTGAATAATTACCCCTATAATGTATGATTGATAGTTCGTGCTCACACACTGTTGACACGTTCTGCCTACAGGTTCTGTACATGCCACTCATGAGACAAGAAACGCTTTCTCATTAAGAATAAAAAACATAAAAAATGCATTGCTAAAGACTGAAGCAAAGAAAGTGAGTGACAACAGCACGAAAACCAATCACATTCGCAATTATAACAATGGCACGTTCAAGTCGATTCACACTGTTAGAAGTGCTGGGAATGAAAGAGTCATCAGAACATTTAGTGCGACATGAAGGAATTCCTATCTTGTGACGGCGATCAATTCGGGAGGTGCGCGATGAACTCTTTCCCGAACGCTCCCACTGCAAGAAAGACATCGTTTTGACACATACTATCGACTGCAAAAGTTTACAGGACGCCAGTGTACGGAAAAAAAATAAAGCTTATTTAGACGCAGGCGGGTAAACTAATTGCTTGAAATGTCTGAAGATATGAGGGAGCGTGCGTGCTCCAATCACTGGCAGCCATACCAGGCGACTGGGTCGCGAGGCAACACTGCAATAATTTTTCTTCAGCGAAACACGCGTCCTGTAATTTTCTTTCCGATAGTACTGTCAGTTACTGTCAGTACTGTCAGTACTGTCTGTTAAAAAAAGGTTAAAGACAACTCCATTCAGTTTTTGCTGTTCGTGAAAATAGAATATACGAGGTTTTATGACTATGTTCATGCTTGTTCGGCAGCGAGAGTTTCATTATTGCCGAGAAAATTGCGTCTAAAAAATTTGTCTCGCTGCTCGGTTCATACTCGTGATTTCTACACAGTTCACGACTCTATGATCACCGTTTCGAAATGAATGACAGCTTTGCCTAGCTTCAGGGGCCTCAGGGGTACATCCGTTGGCAATGGGGATACATGGCCAATGCAAGCTTCTCATGGGAAACTTAACTCACAACAAGAAAAACACGATTTAGGAAGGAGCCGCCGCGGTGCCTCAGTGGTTATGGCGCTCGGCTGCTGTCCCGAAAGACGCGGGTTTGATCCCGGCCGCGGCGGTCGAATTTCGATGGAGGCGGAAATCTAGAGGTCCGTGTACTGTGCGATGTCAGTGCACGTTAACGAACCCCAGGTGGTCGAAATTTCCGAAGCGCTTCACTACGGCGTCTCTAAAAGCCTGAGTCTCTTTGGGACGTTAACTCCCCCCCCCCTCCCCCGCCAAAAAAACGATTTAAGAAGGCACAATCATCGCTCTTCGTGGCAACGCAGCAAAGAGAAGTATCAGTGGTTTTATTGTATTATGCAAACTTCTTTTAACACACCACTATGCTTAATGGTAGCTATGCAGTAATCACTGCCACCGAAGAAAAAATAGTTTGCGTGGGCTCAAGGGCAAGTGCTGTACTTTGTAGTCTGCATCCGATTCGTTGTTACCAAGCGACACAAGTACAAGAACCACAACTAAATGCGGGCGTTCAGTTTAATTGAACACTTGGGACGAGGATACGCTTGTCAGTGTGAGAACCTGCCTGTCACGTCGACGGTTCCGGTT